>MU403136.1:0-285117 GCA_022695765.1 Annulohypoxylon moriforme | reverse complement strand
TATTATAATTATTAATATTATTATTATTTAAATTATATTAATTATATATATTATTAAAATAATTATTATAATAAATAAAATAAAATATATTTTAAGAAAAAATATTATTATTATATTTATTTATTAATTTATTATTATTTTATATTTTTAAATAAATATATTTTATTTTAATTATTTTATAAATATTATTCCCGTTTCGCGGCTAAAAATAATCGCTATTAAATTTTTTAAAAATTTTTTTAAAATTATTATTATTTTAAAATTTAAATATATTAAAAAATATATTTTTATTTATATTAAAATTTTTAAAAATTAATATAATTAATTTAATAAATAATAATTATATAAAGTAAATAAAAAAATATTTTTAAAATAAACTTTAAAATAAAAAAAATAATTTATTATAATAATATATAATTAATTTTAAATTATTATTATTTAATTTATTTAATATTAAAAATATATAAAAATAAAATTAAAGTTATTTATTAATGTTAAAATTAAAATTTTTTTTTAAAAAAAAAATAAAATTATTATAATTAAAAAATTAATAAATATTTTTATAAAAAAATAAAAAATTATAATAATTATAAAACGGGTTATTACATAAGTAATTATTAAATATTATATAATTATATATATAATTTTTTTAAATTATTTTTTATTATTATTTAATTTTAAAATAATATAATAAAGTTTTAATTTATATTATATTTTATTAAAATAATAAAATTTATTATATAATTTAATAATTAAAAAAAAAATAAATAATTAAATAAATTATTTTATTTTTTTAATTTTATTTACTTTATTAATATTAAAAAAATTAACCATAAAAAATTTATTTAAAATAAATTCGGGGAATAATTAATATTTAAAATTAAAATAAAAAAAATATTAATTTATAATATAATATTAATATAAAATATAATAAATATAAAAATAAAAATAATAATATATAATTTATTATTAAAATAATTTAAAATATAAAAATAATATTTATTATTATATAATATATTATTATTAAATATTATAATAAAAAATATATTAAAATTTAAAAATTTTAATATAAATAATTTATTTTATTAATACCGTTTTTTATTTTTAATTTATATATTATAAATTATAATATAATAAATATAATATAAAAAAAAATAAAAAAAATTATTATTAATTATTTATAAATTTAATAATAAATTTAAATTAAAATAATTAAAATAATAAATATTAATATATTAAAATAAATTTTTTATTAATTTATTAATTAAAAATAATATAAATATAAAAAATTTAAAAAAATTTATTATATTAAATAAATATAATAATAATAATATTAATAATAATATTAATAATAATATTTATAATTTAATAAATATATTAAATAAAAAATAATTAAAATAAAATATTAAAATAATATAAAATTAAAATTAATAATTAAAACGTAATATATTTTATTAATTTAATATTAATAAATAAATTTATTAATTTTAAAATTTTATTATTAAAATTATTAATAATAATTATTTAAATATTAATTTTTTTAAATATAATATTTTTTAATTTTAATAATATATATATATTTTTATAAATTAAATATATATATAATTTATATTTTAATATTTTTATATTTTAATTAAATTAATAATTTAACGGTTTTTTTTTATTTCGTATATTTTAAAAAGTCGTAATTTTTCAGATAATTCGGGATAATTAAACCGATAAAATTCGGGACTCATTAATTAATACGGTGAATTAATGATTGCCGATATAACTTTATTTTTCGAAATTCAAATCATGAAATTAAGCTTAGGGCAAACGAACCTTAAATAGACCTCTGATTTTTGATATCCCTCATAATATCGTTTCCGTACGGGTAGTGCGAAATCGGAGATGCTAGATCGGTACTGAAGACTTGGGTATGGTATGACAAGATTGTAATACAATCGGCTAATAGCAGGAGGCGTAAAATCAAAAGCAATCTCAGGCCTACAAAGAAAAGCGGTCAGCTATCGTAAATTCGATTCAAACCTGAATATCCATACCTTGACATCGCATTTCCATCGAATACAAATCGAGTCTACTCATGACAAGATTGCTATGCCTTGATATCGTTTGAATAGGTACTCAATTCCTAACACGAGACCGACTACTGAACAGCCGCGTATCGATATGGTCGAATAAGCTTCTGGCAATGCTATTTTTTATTAGGACTAGGGTATCATATGGTGTACAAGCAACTTGCCTCCAGACTCTTGAAGGCCGCGTTTCCTCACGAATTATTAAAATCCGATAACAATTTCGTTCGTACTGCTTCGTCCTTGCCTCGTTCGAGCGCCTTCTCTAATTCCTCCGCCAAGATCGCATTAATCTCCTGCAGGCGCTTCCTGACCTCGAATCCCCTCAGCAGATCGAGTAACCCCTCGAGAAGCCCCGTCTTCATTTCCAATTCATTCTTCTCTTCCTTGAGACTGATCAGCCGGCTCCTGCTTTTTGGGTCGAAGCAGATGTGATACATCTTGCAATACGCTTGCCATTCGACGTCACAATCCACTGCTTTTCCTATGAAGAGCCACGGCCACATGTGTTCCCAGACTCTTCCCGAGATATAATCGTTCCAGTGGGTTTGTATCAACCAATCCATGTTGATACGGTATTGGGACTTTGGGTGTCTTCTCACGGCCTCTCTCGTTGCCGCAAACTGAGAACAACACGGTCCGGCAAGGATTTCGGGGACTTTATTAGTGGCGAAATTCTCACTGAATGCTTCGTGCATGTAAGGCTCTTCCTGCTTGGACCAATCGTCATCGGTTTTCGAGGTGTTAATCCAATTAGGGCATGCGTTTTCCCAGGATACGCGCAAGTTGAAATATTGTCTTTTTAGAACTTCGTTGAGATCAAGATGCGATAAGGCAAATGTTAAGGACGAGTTCAATGTACCCTCTACGTGCCATGGGCTGTCGTCGGCATGGGTAAAGATGGTGATATCTGGGAGGCTATCGTAAAAGTCGTGCATGTAAGTGTGATATATCAGAGCCTCGCGTCCCTTGTTGGGCACTGGTGGATGAAATTCTGCCTTTAAGTCGTCGCTGACATAGCGAATTATCTTCAGATTAGGTATCTCAATATTTTGCGTCCATGATATGTCGTCTTTAGAGAGAGTGGCAATAACTAAGTTGACGGTGATGTCGCTTCCGTCATAGCTGGGTGGAGTGAAATGACCGCCAATATCGACCTTGTTGTGGTAATCAACTTGGTACGGAACCTGATGTTGCTGGCCCTGCCAAAAGCTTCCAAGGAGAAAATAGAACGAAGCTGTAAGTATAAAGGCCGGAATCACGAATCTCCAGTAATGGGGCAGCGAGAGGCTGCTGAGGCCCTTTGGAAAATTCATAGGGAGACGAACGATGATGCGTCATCCCGTGTCGGTTCGTTCCTTTGATCTGAGATTAAAATTAACTTAGGACAGGGGAGCAGATCTGAATGAACATGATCACATGAATCCCTGGCGACGAAAAGAACACGGGAAAGGAAAGGGTAAATAATCGTCGAAAAGAGTGAATGGGATGATAAGTGAAAAAAAAAGGTTGAAAGTTCTGAAATCCTAAACGCAGTCCTGATGTGGAATTGTGTAACCTAGGTGTTCTGTCGCACTATAGGTGGGAAAGTACGATGAACTAGAATGACTAATAGTAAGGAAGGTGGGAGGACGAAGGAAAGTGGAAGGTGCATGGGAGAAAACGAGGATGATATGATACACGTCTAGGACTCTTGAACTTACAAGATGTAGGAAGCAACGACGTCAATATCTCAGTTATTGCAAGCCCATTACTAGGTAGTTGCTAGGTAGGTATTTTCCCTAGTTGCACTGCCACTCAAAGCTTTTTTCCTTCCTAATTCAATACGCGTCATGAAGTGACTGGACGAACTTCGTGTACGAAGTACAACATGAAATCTATTCTCTCTCCTCTGATGACGTTATGTCTTCAATTAGTAGGTCCACTACAGTCTACTTACCTATGTAGCAGCTTCGAAGGACAAAATGCGCCTAGCTTTCAACTTATACTAGGTAAATGCTATAATAGCCACATACCTCACCTTTTCATCTAAGCTTATCCTTGGCTCTGGGCAGCCCCTCTGCCCCCTTTCATTCTCGAACCCATATAGTAGCATTTTCTATACCCAAATCTAGATCTTATTAGGTAAGATCAGATGTATATCGAACCCGAACTTTGTGTAATGAGTGGCTAGATAAAAGGGGAATTCTAGGCGAAGCAGGTTGTGTGTCGAGTCCATATCAGACGAGCCACAATAGCAAAACTTCCTAGGTACCAGGTAGGTAGCCAACTAGCATATCATTAGCTGTCATTGAGATGTCCCGTTTTATTACCCAGTTAGTGCAATGAGACAGGATGGTTGATTGTGGAACAATAGAAGCTCGAGACTTAAGAAGACAGGAAGAACCCCCAGAAGGCCAAGTTGAATAATAGGGGATGTTTGAATTCAAGGGTAAGAATGCCCACATCAATTTGATAAAAAGTGGTGCAAGAACGATGCTCGGTGTGCCGCGCACGGGCATTACGAGGCTCTTGTTGCTGCGTTACGTTGATTGGCCCATTTTCAGACAAGCGGAAGTCGCTTCGGGAGGCGGCGGGTCAGAACCCCACTTATACCCACTACTATTTTTTGACGTTGAAGTAAAAAAATGATAAAAATCTACCAGGGAAATTAACTGGACACGCGACATACTTACACCCGATAATTATTTCCTTTACATCGTCGTCAGCCTCTTACGTCAAATCCAAAATCTAGATAACACAGTTCACGATATATCTCCATAAGTTCTCGACTAGTCAATTCGTCAAAAATTGGCGTCCCTAATTGTGTATACCTACCTGTGTTATCTGCCCAGCATTGATTGTCATTTTCTAACCACCAAGCCTCATAACTACGGCCGCATGTCAGATCCCTTCCGAAACCCCTCGAAACGTCTGTTCCAATCCACGTCAGCTAGGTGTTCTTAGTATTGTCGGGTATCGCATGTATTACATTGAACGCGGTTTCTGGTCATCAGGAAATTTGTTATCCTACCAACAATATTCCTGATCAAAGGCGGGTACCTGCGCAGCAAAACCGTTTCATCGACCCATCAATTGCCCAGTTACATCCGCCAGAAACGAAACTAAGATGACCTGCAGTCATGCACATATTGACGATCTCTCGAAAACTATAACCTCATTTAATTTACCTCGCATTAAAAATATCAATATCAGATCTGACAATTCTTCATCGTCGTAAGTTTAATCACTAACTACTAACTACCTTGTCTTACTCCAATACTTGTCGCTTTCTTCGACAACAACTTTACCCTCATCCTCCAACGGCCCGATGACTTCAATATCCTTCTGCGGACAACCTTTCAAGACATCCCTAGTATGCCAATCCATGGTAAAATTCTCTTTATTACCTGGACCAGTCAACTCATACAATTGGTCATTACTTCCTGCGAAAACAATGCGACCGATATGCGCCCACTGTCGGTATACACTGTCAGTCTGATTTTCATTCCGAATAGAAGCTTTCATGATTGAGAACGCCGCAGACGCACATAAATAGTGGCAGTGCACATGCCACATGGCTCCCAGGTACTGAAGAGAGTGCATTGCCATAGGAATTCCTTCGGATATTGTTTATACGCGAGTCTTGCGAGGGAACTTTCTGCGTGATTTACCTGGTCGACCGACTGATGGGTCAGTAACACCTCGTCGTTATCTGGTCCTATCAATGCTGCAGCAAAGGGTCTCTTCCCAAATGTGACAGCTCTGCGCTGCACTGTCAGTGCTACTTTGATGCCTGCTGCGACTTGTTCCGGTGTCAGCGGTTTGCGCTCCGGAAATAAGTTCGGCGTCGATCCGGCCATTGTGCCGGGCTCCGCCTCCATCCCTAAGAAGCAGTTACCTAAATGGTATCAATTGATCTGTTGGTTGGTTGGTTGGTCGGTCGGTCGTCGTATCTTCAAGTGACAGGGAATTATTGCTCTCGATGGCCTGTTGTAGACACTCGATGTCTCACAGCTATGAGACAATTTGCGAAATTTACGATACTAAATGGGGTCTACCTATCTGTGGTAAGTTATGCGGGGAGATTAGTTGAATTAGCAGCCATGGATCAATGGCGATGTCCGGAGATAAGCGCCCCCACTACGGCGCTTCCCGGAGACAGAAAATCACATACCATGGTACACATCGTAGTACCTAACATCGAACAAGATATAATAGGCCATTCATCCATTATAAATATGGATTCAATGAATTACCTAGGTGCCTAGGTAGGCAGCAAGATATCAACATCTAGTACCCTTCAATAGTTCCATCATGGATGTAACGTAAAGCGAAACCGGCTCTATTGTGCCGCCCTCAACTCCCTACTCTACCTAACGAATCTACCTATATTGTATCCCTATTATCTAGGCATCTATAATTTGGCATTCGTACCTCCTAACTTGGGCTTAATAGGTATCCTAGGATGATTACCAGCTAATTTGAGGCCGGTAATAAGCTCGAGTTCGTCGACCGCCTCGAATGCTTTTCCTAGTGGCACCTTGATTGTTCGAAATCCTACTTTCTTGGCTGCTTTGAGATTCTCACCAATATCATCAAGAAAAACGATATCTTCCGGCTTTACCCCATCTTTCCAATTCAACGACTGCCCTCGCGCCTCAGCTGCGTGAGACTTGGCAAACTTGTCTACTTCGTTGAGTGCGTACTCATATATCTTAGGGTCTGGCTTCCGTAGTCCTACGTGCGCTGATGACACGAAAACATCAAACAAATTCCTAATCGGTTCGGCAAAGAAGTCCTCCCGATGGAGTGTGTGGCCTGGAGGGAAGATAACGGTATTGCTAAGTGCCGCTAGGATGAACTTTCCACTGGCCTTCAGATTCCTAAGTGCCGGTTGCATCCACGGGTCTGGGGCGGTTGATGCTGTCATCATGTCGTTGAAAAGCCAATGCGCGTCGAGATTCGGGAGTGGAGGAACGTCTTTTGGAAGATTCGGGTTCTTCGATTGCTGGATCTTGTAGAATGCATTCCACCGTATGGGATCATGGAGGTCTTTATTAAAACCGGCGTAAAAGGTATCATCCAGGGTAATTTCACCCCTTTCTAGCCTATGCCAGAAACCACTAGGAGCTGTTTTGGAGATGGAATAGTTGATCCAACCTGGTGGTATCCCTAAGCTCAATTCATAGTCTAATATAGATTGGAAAGGTGAGATGACCTGTTTCTTGGTCAGCAACTCGGAAGTACAGTATCATCATTTATAACTACATCGAGGTATATAATGAGTTAGTGGAGTAACAGAGACAGACTTACACAAACACCGCCGATATCGAACAGAAGCACTTTTGGCTTCTTACGGTTATCCATTGTACCGCCAGATTCTTATAACCTATGTAATTTTATATAGTATAATGAAATATTATTCTAATTGAATTACAACACCAACTCAAGGTATAATACAGCTTTCTAAGTTGATATGATGCATTTCGATGAATGAAAGGAGAAGGTTGGTATTGTCGGCCTCCAATAAGCTACCTATTCCGAGACATACCTCGGCTGATTGATTAGGTAAACCTAAATCTCGAAGACACTAATGTGGTCTGTGCGTCCATTAGAACAAGAAAGGGAAGACCCAACTCGTCACCTACCCCAGTACGAGAACTTGCAGCATTGCTGATACGTACCCCACCAAACCAGGGCAAGCGAGCGCACATTAGAAAATTAAAGATTAAACCCACTACTTTTTCTCAATTCGCAACTTTTCTTCTTTCTCATCACCAACTTCCACACCTTCGACCAACAAGCTGATAGCATTTGCCTACCAGCAACATCAGTCAAGATGGTAAGTCCAACATGAATAAAAGTCATTGCAATGCTAGAAATGGCGCATATTGCAAATACGACTCGGCATGACATTTGATATTTGATTGCAAGAGTCAATGCAAGATGCTTCGGAATGGAGGAAATATTTCTGAAGCGCAAATTGCTGACTCGATGGGTTCTCAATAGCCGTTCAACAAGGTGGTCAAGAGCAGCGCCTACTACAGGTGAGTAATTCCATTCCATCGAAAGCATTCCTAGCAGTCAAATTAACGATTCATCACAGCCGCTTCCAAACCAAGTACAAGCGCCGTCGTCAGGGAAAGACCGACTACTATGCCCGTAAGCGTCTGATCACCCAGGCCAAGAACAAGTACAACGCACCCAAGTACCGCCTGGTCGTCCGCTTCACCAACCGCGACATTATCACCCAGATCGTCACTTCCGAAATTGCCGGTGACAAGGTCTTCGCCGCCGCTTACTCCCACGAGCTCAAGGCCTACGGTATCGAGCATGGTCTGACCAACTGGGCTGCCGCCTACGCCACCGGTCTTCTTCTTGCCCGACGTGTCCTCAAGAAGCTTGGTCTCGACGAGACCTTCACTGGTGTTGAGGAGCCTGATGGAGAGTTCACCTTGACTGAGGCTGCCGAGGAGGACGGCGAGGAACGCCGACCTTTCAAGGCCTTCCTCGATGTCGGTCTTGCCCGAACTTCCACTGGTGCCCGTGTCTTCGGTGTCATGAAGGGTGCTTCCGACGGTGGTATTCTCGTACCTCACTCCGAGAACCGATTCCCCGGTTTCGATATGGAGAGCGAGGAGCTTGACGCCGAGACCCTCAAGAAGTACATCTACGCTGGTCACGTTGCCGAGTACATGGAGACTCTCGCCGACGATGACGAGGAGCGATACAAGAGCCAGTTCCAGAAGTACCTCGACGACGACATTGAGGCTGACGGTCTTGAGGACTTGTACACTGAGGCTCACGCCGCCATCCGTGAGGACCCCTTCAAGAAGGCTGAGAGCGACGGTCCCCAGAAGACCAAGGAGGAATGGAAGGCGGAGTCCAAGAAGTACAGGACCCCCAAGTCTACCAAGGCGGAGAAGGAGGAGAGAGTTAAGGCTAAGATTGCCGAGCGCAACCAGGAATAAGTTGCTGGTATCAGGAAGGAAAAAAAGGTCGCTCCGCGTTTACGGTTGTCTTCAGGCATCGGAGTTATAGGAATGGCTCATTGACAGGTCACTAAACGAATGAATGAAGTTTATTCACCGTCATCGTTTTGGATGTTGAATTGTGTTCGTGATTGTCTAGTGATCCTCGTCTAGTACTTCAATACTGCTAACCATTCACAACAGTATGGTTGTCCCAAGCGGCGCAAATATGGTGCGTGCCATACAGCCATGGCAGGAAACCCCAAGTGATATGAAAACGATACCAATATCTATTGCCTTATAGTTATATCGTCTAAGCACCAAATTCAGTGTCGCTCTAATTCGATCAAATTCTAGCTATGAGATGTTTTCTTGTTACTTCCAAGGCCTATCCTCCCTCGATTGGAACATACTTATTGTACTCCGGAGAATAGGAGTTTATAAGAATTCAGATTTCTCCGGCTTGTCATGTTCGACGACTTCATCCCTTGAAAACTTCCCAGCTTAATACCGATTATCCCCGAACATTCGAACTAATTGACCTGAAGCATTATTTCTGAACTTGAATGCACCGTCTCTCCGTGTATGAAACTATGGGGTCTTCGCTAATTATTAGGTACGGTCTTCTTGATGTAGCTCATATTATTGCTGAAGCCAAGCGGAGATGATCTCATAACCCGACGGTATGATCGCGAACCGTCGGTACAATGAGGATCAAATTTAATACGATCTAGATACTTCATTGAGTCGCTAGCTGTCCCCATATCGTCTTTTTCTTAATGAATTGAACTGTACAGAAGCGGAAGTCATAGAATAAATCAAGCCGCGGGGTGATACGGTTCACCCGAATGAAGGAGAGCTCGTGTATATGAAGTCTTCTAGGACTGGTCTAGGTTTGTTTCGATTTTCTTACAGGTACAATCATTCCGACTCGGCCATTACTCCTTTATAAGCTAGGTACCCCAAAGTGATACTAAATAGATTGAACCATGACAGCAACCCATAAGGACACGGGAGCCTCTCCAGGACGCTTACTGCGAATGACCTTACAGGTCTACGGAAATATGAAGAACAAGTCCGAGGACAACGAGGCTTTCTCCCGTGAATATCTTGCCAAAGTCGCTAGCATCCACGCCCGGAATGGTATCGAGGCGTACCAGCAGGTGAGAGAGCTTAGCCTTGAGAGTTGGCTTTGAATCAGGCTGACAAGCCCTTTTCTATCACCTACAGGTCTTCACGCCCCCGCCATACCGCGCCGCCTTGGATGAGATGAATCGTGCTAGGAACCGCGGCTGGGTTGTCGATGTAAGTCCAATCCCAACATTACTTCTATAGGTACTTATCTTTTCTCTTTCCATAACTTATCCACTAACTCCAACCCCAGGATCACGACATCACAGTTGAGTTCTACTTCCGCAATTTTGCCGAGCTGGAGAAGGTACACAAGGACCCAGACTTTCAGGCCCTGCAAGCCACCGAGGGACCTTACGTCAACCTGGTTCATACGGTCGTCTCGTTGGGTTGGGTCGAGAGGTATATTGATGGGGGGAAGGTGGTTAACCTCAGAGATGATGGGACGTCTGCGTACCCGCCTTGGAAGGAGCTGATGGACTTGTCCACGGTGAGGTCGACGGCAGGGAGGTGAGTTGCGCTGAAGGGCTGGGAGTAATGTCCGTATCATCTGTCCTTGATATTCACAATAGCCCTGTCCCGTTGAGAGTTAGAGTTGCTATAGTCCACACTTAGACTACCGAACATTATCCAATCTATCGTGGTCAATGCTCTAGGTACCTGTTAAGCAACCACTGTGTAGTTAGGCAGGTACAGTGTAGCCACAAATTATTCAATGCTTTCTACCCAATCAATTAGAATTAACAGTATGCTTTGAAGTGTATATAACCCGAGTTAATTATGTTTCTCTCAATCAACAGCCACTCCACCCTGCTCAAAGGCCGTGTTGGTGCGACCTGGTGGTACAAGTATCCTTACCAAGTATCTTTATCAACTATTCCTATCAAGTATAGTTATCAATACCACCAAGTCTTAAGGTTCGATTCCTTAGATGGCCCGGTTCACTTTTTGTTTTTTCTTCCCTTCCCCAACTATGTATATTTATGAATAATGTTTTGTACAAAACAAGGGATTGTGGCTGATTGTCTGTACGGTGTTCGACGTTGTCGCATGGGTGGAAATATAGCTCATACCTACCTAGTACTTATTAAACATGGGGAAGTGTGTAGCTGGAAATGCCGGCTCGGGTCCGGAGAATGAGGACGTATTCTTGTTCAGGAAGCATCGGAAGCTGCGTTTCGGCACACGATCCGTCGGCGTTCCCGGGAAAGCACCTAGTAGCTTCCATCTGCCAGCCACTTAGTCATTTGCTGACAATAAACTGCACGAGGTACATATGTTGTTTCAAATTCCGTGTATGATTCAACTCCGCTTAACACTGTGCAATTATCTGCCGTATGAGTTAAAAATCAATTTACCAAATCTCCCAGAGAGATGTTTTCTTAAGCGAGGGCTTTTGTTGAAGAATGCACGTTTGAGGTCATGCAGGAGGCATGTGTAGACTGGTTCTAGACTTCTACTTATGTAATCCACGGAGTTTGCTGCATTCGAGGTTACGTACCCAACATGCTGTCATGGATGGTATCATCTACTACCCATTGGAAACTTATCTCCCTTATTAATACCGATGCGCGAACGTTGGCAAAGAGCCAATAATATTTTATTTTATTATCAGGCTTGACAATATTTGGATATCAAGTTATTCTAAGCAAATATCGTAGTAGCAAAGATTTGACCGTCCCGACTACGATAACCGAAAACTGTGTCACACATAATTGATTCACAATGGTGGTTTGGAGAGCGGCCTATTAGCGCAATGCAGTCAAGTCTAGTGCTCGGCTTATCTGTTGTTGTTGGATCCCTTCCGAAGCAGGGCAAACCTGCATTGGTTCTTGGACTTTTCATTCACTAACCCGAGTATGAACAAGTCGCCTCACATGAGACCCGAGTATAAAGATGCCGTCATCTTAGTTTATCGCCAAGTCATAGCCTACTAGATATTATTCGCTTATTGCTGTTGAAGAGCCAGAAAAAGTCGGAGTGGTCCACAGAACCTGACTAGCTAAGTTCTACCATCGTGTCGTACATCCTATGCGGACTCATTCTCTTTGCCAGATTACAATTGTACGACTCGAATGGATATATTCCGAGTCTTCTGCCGACGAGGGAATAAATATCGCTGAGCGGCGAGTCTTTTTTTTCTAATATGCATCGATTTGTGCCATCCAGTAAGAAGGCACTGAGACATTACCTATTAAGTACTATGATAGGATCGGCAGAAGCCGGTCAGCTGATGGGTTCATGCTGGTTCGCTACTTATGATAGCATCGGTCTATTTCGACCTACTTTCGACCTACCTTGATTCAATGACATCCCATATCATCCAATGGTCCAATCATATCGAGTAGTTTGACTAGTCTTTTGGAGTCTTTTTCGACCGTTGAGATGGACGATTGGATGATTGCACGCATTCGGCCATTGTCACATTTTTCTTGGGTGTTCAATGTTCCCCTTTTGCCCCTCATGCCCCTCCCCTTAATGTGTACTTAATGCTTTTTACAGATTTAACAGCTAAAAAGAGGCATGTGACGTACTCCAATGTCCAATGTTAAGTATTTCTTAGTGCGTTTGGTGTGGAGGTACATGCTAATCGTGCACGGTGCAACGGAAAACCACGCATGTATGCGGTCATACCTGGGGTACTATGGGTACATGGAGGAGGGTACCTACCGCGTGATACTTGTGTGGAGATACATGTGTACTTCCGCCGTTGACTGTGCTCCTGTCTGTCCTGTGTTTCCAACCTTAGGAGGCTGACAGCGGCTGCTAGTCCACTGAAAAATCCCCTAGACCCCCCTGAACATCGCTAGAGGTTTAGGGGACCCATTCCACATTGCAACATCCTCGTGCTGCTCGTGGAATAAACCTTACGAAATAGGGTTGACTGCCCACTTCCTTTCTGCTTTCAATGTTCTGCGTTCTGCTTGCCATCTGAATTTAGCGAACCTAGCGAACCTTAGCTGTGCCTTGACGCGAGCTCCTTGAATAAACATTTTGGAATTGAGTTACGAACCTAAAAAAGAAATGAATTGAATCTTGACCCGTTATATGTATGGATCTACGATACAACATTAAAGTTACGACTGTTGCAACGACGCTGACATATCTACTACACACTTGCACATGCGCTCACCGTTAAGAATTTTTAATCCTCTTTCCCCTATTTTTTTTTTCAATTCAACGCCACCGAAGTAACCTGAACTGCCTGAATAGCCTGGAGCTGTCACTTAGTCAGCTTCTCAGCTATTCCGTCTTCATCCTGCTAAGACCTGCTAGACTAAAAAAGTTGGCGGTATCTTGATTAAATATATTGCATCATTCCAGACCCTGGGGCTTCGTACTGAATTGGTCACCTTTAAGGAAAACCCGTGAACCCCACACTTCTTTTTCGAGGTTTAGCCCTTTCTACCATCCATTATCTTGTCCAGCTTGTCCTGCTGTGTCCTCCAGATCTAGACCCAGATCCAAGGACCACGCACCTACGCTTACACGCACTTATCCAGCAAAGAAAGATACCGTATCTACTCACTCAATCATTCAAGATGGCGAATGGCTGGGAATTAGCCCTTGCTTGACCAACGAATACATACGTACTAAAGCTAGGCAAAGCTAAGCTGCTAGGTATTGTTTAACGGTACCAACTCACCATTTTTATTACCATTTTTTCTTTTACCCTACAAACCTCACGAATGCGAATTGTCCGGACTTATTAATAGCAATCCTACCATTCCAACGCCTTCGTCAGCATCTTTTCCCCAAGGTCCGCTCCGCCTTCGCTGCCACGACGCAAGGCGAAACAGGAAGGAATACCATACGTCCGTACCGATTCGCGTGTAGCAAGGCTGTAGTTCGTTAGGTCGCTAGGTCGTAGGGATTTTATATATATCTTCCCCGATATCTTGCAGAACAAAAACAAAAACAAAAAAGGAAGTAGGCTGGTCGGTGGTGATATCAACCGGCAAAGTAGAACACAAAGAAGCGAGGTTCAGTATGGAGCAGGTTATGGATGTGAGCTGGATGACCCATGGAAAAGGTAAAACCCCAGACGTTTAATCATCGGAAGATCTGCATCTGCATCTTGTTATCTTGCTATCCCCAAGTCGCCAGCTCAATTTGTTCATCCCCAAGTACTAGTACTCGAGGGCTAACAATGCTCACCTTCTTGGGACGCAGATAACTGGAATAACCGTGTCGCCTGGAATTCATCAGCTAACCAAACCCAAGACTCTGCTCCGAACCACTCGTCAAAACCTACGACTGCCAACAATAGCAATGGCAAAACCGTATCCCCACCGCCTCCCTCTTCGGGCTCGCCTCGACCTTCGGCAGAGTCGCCCGCCCCAACGAAATCTCTAGCACAACGAACAGGTAGAGGGAGAAGTCAATCTGTCGAGGGTTCGCCGTCGCAAACTATTACGCCCCCGCAAAGGAGAGGGTCATGGTTTTCAACCATCTCGTCCAGATTCTCCGCATCCCCATCGCCTACAGCGTCTCCCCCTCCGGCTGCGACGTCACAACCCGATACCGACGATGTGACCCCATTACCGAAGATATCGCCTAATAGAAATGCTGTCCTTCCGCACGCGTCGCGCCAAACCGGTGATGCCCCATACGTTCCCGCGCCCCCGAAAAGCAACCAGCCAGGTTTTCTAGGAGTCTTTCGCCGCTTGTCATCTTCGAACGGGAACGCTATACCAGGTTCTAGAGCGAGTCATGGTCTTGTTGAACGGAAGGTCTTAAATGTCGACAAACATCGGGAGAGGTGTCGAGTACACGAACTCAGCCAAGCAAAACTCCGTAGAGTTGCGTTCTGTGTCGACGTCGAGATTGCGCCAATGCCCAAATATGCCGACGAAGAAGCTGCGAATAAAAAGCCAGTTGACAAAACTCAGAAACGAAAAGTGACTGAAAAGAGCGAGGGCGAGGCATTGAAGAACCCCAAAGCGGTAGAAGAGCAAAAGGAAAACGCTGGAGTGGTTAAGGCAACGGGCGAAACCCTGCCGAAAGAGCCGGAAAAGGAGGGTACTCAGGAAAAGGAAAAAACCGAAGCGACAAATGGCCATCCGAAGGTTAACGGCACTTCGGAAGAAGCACCTGTAAAGGAAAAGGAGACTACGCGCAAGAAGGAAAAGAAGAAGAAAAGCGAGGCAGAACGGAAGGCCAAGAAAGAACAGAAACGACGAGAGGCTCTGGAAAAAGGAGCCATCCCTATGGAGCTTTACTTCGATAGCGACAGCTCAACAGAGGACCTGTCGATACGATCAGCAGTTGCAAAAACGCAATCGACGCCGACAACGAACCCTGGTAGGATATATCGACGGTGTTGTCAATTGCGAGAAACCGACATTCTCACCAAAATCACCCTACAGCTTCCAAAGGTTATGGAACCCCGAGCGAATGGTGTTGTGGAGAAGCTAGACCTTTCTAACTATTTTATGTCGACACCTGACTTGGTTACATTGGGAGATTTCCTCGCAGTTGTTCCAGTTAGGGAAGTTATATTAGAAAATTGCGGTCTGACGGATGAAGGTGTCCGTGTTATTCTCGCCGGATTATTAGCTGCCCGGAAAACGACGAATACCGGAAGACGAAAATCGATTTCCAAGGCTTCCGATTTGATTCAGCAAGGTGGCGTGGTCGAGAGGCTAGTACTGAAAAGCAACAGCAAAATCACTAGCGAAGGATGGAAACATATTTGTCTCTTCATTCACATGTGCCGCTCCATAAAATATCTCGACCTTTCTCACTTACCTTTTCCTGCCCCGTCAGACGCTCCGAAGACGCCTCTCAATCACCACTTTCATATCGGTGGTGATCATAAGCCTCTAGCTCCAATCGACCTGTCCTTGCTTCTTGCTAAAGCGATTGGTGAACGTCTTGCTGGCCCCGAATTAGAACTTCTCAATATCAGTTCAATTGGATTAACCTCTAATCAGCTCGGTGCTATCATCGATGGAGTTATTAAATCGGGAGTATCGAGACTCGGACTCGCCAATAATAGCCTCGATGCACAAGGTGTTCAACATATCGCGAGATATCTGCGTAATGCGAAATGTGAAGGACTAGATCTTGGCGGTAACGATCTTAGGGATCATCTCCCAGAACTTACTGCCTCCTTTGATGAGAAAGAAGGACTATGGGCTCTCAGCTTGGCCAACTGCAACCTCATGCCAGCTTCTTTATGCAAGCTATTCCCGAAGTTAGTGAAGCTCCGACAATTCAAATTCCTGGACTTGTCGCATAACCAGGCGCTCTTCGAATCCGAGCCCAGCGCTATCGGATTACTACGCAAGTGAGTTAATAATGTTCATATCGGATTTCACCACACTAACGTTGCTTTCCTAGGTACTTACCTGAGCTTAATAATCTGAGGAGATTACACCTCGCAGATGTCTCGTTATCTTCAGAACAAGCGATTGCTCTTGCTGAGATATTGCCTGAAGTTAAGAACTTGGCACATATTAACCTTCTCGAGAACCCCGATCTTGTTAGCTTAGCCGATGCTAGGACTGAGGAAAGTCAAGAAGAAGCATGTGCTTTATACGCTTCTCTTCTAGCTGCTGCCCGCGTGTCAAGAGTGTTGGTTAAGATCGACATCGATAATCCTTCTCCCGAATCTGGAGAGGTTGTCAAGGCACTAGCCGACCGCGTCGTTGTGTACTGCATGAGAAACCTGCAGGGCGTGCCGGACATCCGTGACTCCACCAGCGAAGATGGCCAGAAAGACAAGTTGCCGGACGTCCTTCGACATCTCGTAGGTCACGAGGAAGATTCGCCACTCGCAGAAATACATGATGACAGCGAGCCGGCACCCGATGAGGATTATGTTATTGGTGGTACCGGTGTGGTGAAAGCCCTGGCTTGTGTTTTGAAGAACCGAGAAGACGTATCGGGTGATTTGGCCAAAGATCTCGAGTCTGAAACTACAACACCCAAAAGTCAAGTTCTCCCAGAAAAAGTCAAGGATACATCCAAATATCTGCTTATTAGCGCACGGAAGATTCGCGCTCGCCTGCAGCCAGCCTTGGCTATGGCCAAAGCATCTTCCAGAGAGGACATCCACAATTACCGTAAGCTGCCCAACGTATTTGTATTATTACGTCAAAGTTACTAACATCATTGCAGATCGTCTTATCTTCCTTGACCAGACCATTGAAGGTATTATAAAACGCTTTGAGGACGAGTATCCAGAAACACGTCAAAACTCGACAGAGATTGCTATACCGGATCGCACGATTGCTACCGCGCCTGAACTCAGCACTTCAGTCTCATCGCTTGAAGCCGACGCTGGCTTAATGTCAGACACGGAAGATCTCGAGACCGAGGTTCGTTCGCCTCAATCAACATCCCGCTCGAATTCCATCATCTCGCATACCTCCAAAGCTCTGGTTGAAGAAGAAGGTCTGGCTCTTCGTGTCGGCCATAGATTCCGCCGGGGTCTCATCAAACAAGAGCATTACGACCTACTTACCAGCTCGGAGGAGATCGGGAAAGATCCTAACCACGTCACTATCATATCATCTATCATAAACGAATTGATGGAAGGGGATGACGAAGTTATGAAAGACGTTCAGGAAGAGGGACCCTTACGCGCCTTTCAGAAGCACAGGGAACAGATCGTTAAGAAATTACGTGAGGAAGATCCACAGTACTGGGAGAATTTCGTCGAGGCGCAGGAGAAGGCGAGAGCCAACGTCCAGATCGAGGCCAAGAACGAACCTCAGCCGCAGGATATGGTGGTTGATGAAGAGGCTATTGAGGATTAGGAAGAACTCAGAGCTGCGGTGGCAAGGGCGTGGCTGGTGCGGAGGTAAGGCTCTGTATTGATATGTACAATTCGATACAGCATATTCTTAGCGTTCCGTACGGGATGAAATAGGCGTTTTATCTATATATCAAAGAAATTCCTACTCGGAACGCTGGGTATCATGATCGAATCGAGTTGGCGTGTGACCCTTGAAAATCCTACTAATACAGATTTTTGATCATGTTAAATCTAATCACCTAGATCAATCTAGAAGCAGACACATTGACGAAAAACGAATATTTTGCAGTGCCAAATATCAGCATTAGCTTTATTTACTATAATGCGTTTGATCTTCGTAGCTTAAGTTCGTCGCAATTCCGCAGCGTAACGTAATATGCATCTACTCCTAGATATACGCGAGAATCAATCTCGAAGTTTATCTAGGCAGGTAGATAGTTCGCAATTCCCTCCATCTCATCAACGTCCTCCCGATCACCTGTCCCCCTCCCCTTCTTTTTCCTGTGCATAGATCCCGTCCTCGCACCCACACCTGCATCCGCTTCCCCTTCTCTAACCATGCATATGACATGACATGATATGATAGCTATAATATGATAATGCAAGCAGCGAACGCCTCGCAATTGAAAGCAAAAACACGCCGAGCCAACACCCGAACCAAAGCCATTAACCAAGATAGAACCGTACCTATCCCCATCTAAAGTGCTTGATGCGATAGGGGTATATGGGTATATAACCACCCCTCCTTCTCCCCTTTTCTTTTCTCCGTCTCACTACCTAATAGGTAGCTAGGTATTATCCAATTATCGCCAATCCAAAGCCCAAAATCCCGAAATAAACCAAGCCAAAACCATTTCTTCCTTTCCCCCTACCCTTTACTTAGACATAAGTCTTCCCAGCATCAACACACCCAACCCCATCAGCCGAAAACCCGCACCGTCCAGGCCGTCCACTCGTCCCTTCCTCCACGACCCCCCAACTTATCGAGCGTACCCAAAGCTCACCAGTCGGAAGCGCGGTTTCTTCAGGAGCAAGTTGGCCCGGGGGAACGATGTCATGGTGATGACACTTCGCGCTCACAACAGCACTACACGCGCCTCCGCGCAGGACAAGCGGGTTTCCCGTGACCTCGCCGGAGGCCAAGCTAGCCGCCTGCGTGCGTCTGCAGCCTAAGACCAACACGGCGAGGGCGAGGGCCGTTAGGAGCGCGAGGAGGGAGAGGAGAGCTTGCGTGCTGAAGGATACGGCTACGATGTCGGCCGTGTTGGGTGGGGGCGGGACGGAAGAAGAGGTGGAGGAAGAGGAGGCGAGGAATTTGACGGTGCCCGGGAAGATGGCTTGGCTGAGGGAGAAGCTCATTCCCGCGAACCAGGCGAGGAGGGCCCAGGATACGGGGCGCGGGAGCGTGAGGAAAAGGCTTGTTGTTTGTTCACCGGCGGGTTGGGAGGAGACGCGGAGGGAGCGTGGGGATAAGGCGAAGAGGGAGAGTTCGTGGGAGAGGAAGTATGTCGTTAGGTGTGCGTTTGTTACGAGGTAGAGGATTGAGAGGAGGAGCTGTGGTAGTGCGGTGAGGAGGGCCATTTGAGCTGTGCCGAAGGCGGAAGGCGGTAGGTAGCTGAATTGAGATGTGGCGACGCCGAAGAGTGTGAGAGGGTTGTCGAGGTGTCCGCTGATCATGAGGCCCAGCGCGACGGCTGTGGGGGCACCGATTGCGGTCCACGAGAATATTGTTAGGATCCAGCGAGGGAGCGACGGTGTCTGGAACCAGTAATGGGTGACCGGGAAGAAATATTGCGCCTCGCTAAAGGCCCAGTGTCCTTGTCGGACATCCTTCTTGGTTAATAAGGCCGCATTTGCTGTCGTCGGGTCCGGATGACGGAGGAACGAGCGAATCGCATCGCCAAGTGTTACGAGGGGTGCGAAAGAGGATCTCGCGAGAATAATCGCCATCGAAATGAGGGCTGCGAGGTTAAGCAAAACGGCGATGCCCAATATGGAGCCGCTAAGGTTGACACTGCACGTCTGCGGCGTACTAGTGCGCGCGAGACAGTATTGAACTTTTGAGCCGTCCGGGGCTATGATGTCGTTGTTCGAAGCGAAAGTAGTTAGTTGAGTGCCGGACTCGCTGGTCCAAAGGAGAGAAGAGTTTGTAGAAGTCGAGTCTGTGATAAGCAATACTGCATCAAATGAGGGTTGGAAGACGCTGCTAAATTCTTGCAGGCAAGTCGTTGAGGTCATGTTAGTCATCTCGCTGGCGGAATCTTGGAGACTAGTTATCTCGAGATCTGAGAGATGACCTTCATTGACCGTCGTATCGTTGTTAAAAGGAGCGTGGTCGAGAAACGATTGTGTGACGAATAATACGTCGTAGTTAACTATATTTTGAGTCGTGAAAATTACTGCATTATATCTGTATACTGTCAGCGTAAGTAATTTTGTCTCGCGCGAATCTACGTACATTACTTGGCTTGCTACTGCAGATAACAAGACAATAACGGCGATGACAGCTCGGAAGCTTGAGATGTGCATGAAATTGCGTATTGATGGTATGCCGATATCAACCCACTGTTTGTTTTCATGCGCAACGGTTACCTCCCGTCTCGTCGGGCTCGAAAGGATCTGGAAGACATAGTTGGCTCCAGAGAGGATGGCGACGCCGCAGACACTAATGACGATATGGATTCCATAGTTTATGTGCTCGGCTGTCGTACAGTCGCCTAAGTAGATGGCCGACTCTCCGGAAAGAAGTTTGGCCTCGGCGATGACTAATATTAAGCAGATGATTCCGACGAGTAGGATTATGAATGATATTAAGCTGTTGAATATAACACCACCTCTCCATCCAGTTATGTGTCTCCGAATACCGCTTTTCCGACTCCAGCTACTAAATGTATTTAGATCTCGAGTGGCATTTGCACTCTGAGAATAATTACCGTATTCGATTGGAAATGATGCAAAGGTTTCTCGATGCGGAGTAATTTCGACGCCGTGCTGGCCCCATTTTCTTCGCTCCTTTTTCATTGCCAAAGTCTCGGGCGTTTCTCCTCTTATAAAGTTAACAACATAATCTGGAACGATACTCCTATCGATACTCGCTGTATCGTCGTGAGGACGAAAAAAAGTTCGGGGTTGCCAAGTTCGTAGGGTAAAGTGGCTCGACCTCGTCGTTGAAATAGCTTCCGAAGCATTACGGCCATGAAACGGCCACGCAAATGAGTTTTGCCTCGAGGCACTGGATGGTCCTGACTTCGACGAGGTGTACATCTGACTCCGTTCGGCCCCCTCTTCATCCGGTAGGTCGCCGAGGCGAATGTGATCACGCCGTAAACTACCTGCCCAAAGGCTTGGCCTCCTAGACGACTCCATCATCGACGTATGCGTATCTGATCGTAGACGGCCCATGATTGCTGTGTAGTTCTAACAATCCCCATCCCCAAGAAGAAAATTACTAGTTTCCAGACTCGCAAGGCATATGAATAGGAAACAACAAGAGAAGGGAAACGGGTAACAAGAAACGAATGTAAACTACCGCGACAGCGGGAAGCCGGGATGAAAGAAGATCAGCTAAGATCGTGGGTAGCAGAAAAGCAGGGCCTCAGTTCTTTTGTATGGAGGCAGAGCTGACAGCAGACCCCTCTTCTTCCTCCGTGATCATCCCGGCCCTGTTCGTTATTGGGCATGGGCATGGGGACATGGCTCACGGAGAAGGGACGGGAAGGATAAGCAAGTGATTGTACACGAGCCGCCCCGGGATAGCTAACCAGGGTGCGTCGAGAGTGACCGGGGTCCGCATAGTCCCTCAATTTATTTTGTACCGGAGCCAATCAGCAAGGGGTGTTTCAAGCAACTAGATCTGGACTGGGTTTTTGCATTGAAAGGTCATTGAATGAGTGTTATGCCTTGCTAAAGCACTCGCTACATGGATATTTATTTCTTCTTCGTCTAGGCTTCTAAACATGACAGAAATACGAAGGCAGCTCTCATAGGTGTGACGGTGGTGACAGTGTGATGTCAATTCTCCGAATGTGTGAGAGAACTGCGCCTCTACTTCGCTTTGAAGTCTCTTTTAGGACATCATAGCGGTATACACTTGGCGTAAAACGCATAGCTGCAGGTCAGGTTGTGAAGAACCGACTGTTGAATCCTAGAGAAAATCAATGGGCTTCAGCTGAAAACGATATTCATTTGTTTCGATCAGTTGAATTCCCCAAATGGCATTTGAGAACATTTCCTTCCGTTGTATCGCTAGAGCGTGTAGCTTGCCCACGCTTTTAAGAAACTTCTTCAATGCCCATTCTTGTCTTGGCGTAGCCGCACCATGTCTGCGCTCGCAAAGGGGCCGACTAGGAAAGAAGAACGTTATGCGACAAGTACCTTAGTAGGTATACAAAGCATCTACCTACTAATAGGTAGCCCCAGATAGCATAGGAAATAATTGATACCTACCTATATTTGATATGTGATGATATCACATACAAGAGTGTTAGGTCAGGACAACAACCTATCTATTTCTTCCAACACATCACATCAACTCAGTCGACTTGTGACGAACTGCCTCGTGCTGACGTGGGATTGGTGTGCGTGGAGAGAAAGAAGAAATCTTGATGCCATGGGTACCTAGGTAGGTAAGGTAGGGATGCTGTAGAGCAGGGCTATGCGGGCGTTTCAGCCCTTGAGCGAAATGGAATGAGGGTTAGCTAGGAGCCCACCATTGTCGTCCGATGTAGCTCCAAGCTGCTACACGCACAGCTTCTCGACAAGGAGAGCCATGTCGTTGAATAAACGGAAAAGGGGACAAGTAAGAAAATAGTTCAAATATCCCTTTCATCTCCCTCGGATTGTGGAGTCTTTCTTTTGACTTTTCTTCAACGATGCGACGATGCGACGATGGTGAACACGTTCGGCTTGTTTCTTGCCTTTTGGTGATGTTTTACACCTGACCGCCGATACCATCATCCCTTACCAGATTCGTTCGTAGGATGCACTTAAGTATGCAAATGCACATACTTTGTGGGCGGAAGGAATCGTCGTTATCGAATGTGTCGACCTCTGATTCGAGTTTTGGGATTGTTGTAGGTGAGTGATTTTGAATTCTAGAGGACCGGAGTTCCACCTTCTTAGCCTTTGCAGCTGGAGTTTCAGAAGTACCCATGTACCTGCAAAAGTGCTGTGCGACCGTCCTCTCTGCCGGGCTTCATCCGAAAATGTATCCGAACAACCCCACTTATCCGTGTAACCTACTGGATAGACAATACATTTCCTCTTCGAATTCGAAGCAATCTGCTTCGACCATTTCATATTATCCTGCCAAAATCTATTTTCTGGCAAGCAGCCCGTATATCCTAGAAACCACCATATTAAAACCCCCACTTCAATAAGCACTTTAGTCCTAAGTGCCGTAAAAGGCTTTACGAGGAACAACTTTTATCCTTCCACCGGAGTAATGAGCCGGGGTTTTGTTGAAAGTTTACTTCCCTTAAGATACAGAAAATCCTAACCATCAAAAAGACAGTGATGATCTAATAATATACTATGTATACTAGATCGGATGAAGAAAACCTATACTTCAAAAGTTGATAAAATGCGAGAAAGGTGAGATAGGACAACACGATCCCAGAAGAATGGTAAGCAGACGATAGGCCAATGTTAGGGAATCTAAGGTTAGGACTTGTTTGCACTATCATTTTGTTAACAACTGTATATCATTTCGGTTAGCATAACCCAACAACTGAATATATCCTCATCCTACTCGAGGCACCTGCCCCCTTTTCCTTTCCCTATTTACCTATTTTTTCCCTTTACTTGAAAATTAAAGCCTTCATATCTCAGCCCTCCTTTTCAACTTATCTAAGACTAACCCCTTACTCTATCAAATTTTATATCATACTAACTCGCTTACCAAACATCCGATATAAAACGAAACTATCGTCCCAGGTCCAGGGCATTATGAATATATGCATCACCAGGCAGATTCATGCTTAAATTCCTTCAATTCGTCTCATGGACCCACGAGTTTGAATTATCAGCCTTGTGCTTGTGGTAGTAGCTGCAGCTATTCCTTGAGGGTTGGAAGTAAGCCTGTGATTGACGGTAAATATTGAGATGGGTATTGGAACCTCGCAGAGTTGGTGATTGCCGTCCTTTTTGGGAGATGGCTGCAAGCTAGCCATGGAGAAGGCTGTTCCATTTGCTAAATGAAGCGTTGCTACACGTCAGAAACGCACGTTCTGGCACAGAGCACAATATGGGTGAATTCGATGTAAGTAGACATCGATCTCTCACTAGGTTTCTGCAGAACACTCTATCCAGGTCTGGTGAGCTAGCCATGGTGGTTCACCTCTGCCGTTGGCGATTTGGGGCTATTAGAGGTTCCCCGCGAGCATGTTTCACAAGCCAAAGCATCATTGAGAAACTAAAGCTCAGTACTTGTAGTTTCTTGACATTATCTACCTAGAGTTATAAGCCACCATGTCTTATCGGACTTGTTAGTAGCATGTCCGCACTTTGCGATACGCTGCTTCTTGGGAATACTAGATAAGTAGAATTGACGATCAGTGGATATCATTGATAGAGGGGTAGTATGTTGACTATGATGTACTTGTAGCGAAATAAAGAGGATGAAAATTGACCATTCGTGGTAACCTTATCCACTGAGCTAGAATCTGCCGTTTCGATCTTTCTGCTCGGACGATCGAGATAACATAGGTATCTAGCGCCATCAGTACAACAGCTTCCAATACCGAATTATGCCGTGGGCCGGGAATCAAGTAGCACGAAAGGAGACAAGCTCAGCAGAGTTCCAGAACTTCACAAGCCAGAGGATGATTTGAATGATCACCTCGTGATTCTGAAGGGAGAGTATGACATCATTCGGGGGTATGACACTGGGGGGAAGTGGGCTTGTACATTCATTAGAAGTACCGGAATGCTCCGATACCGTTTCGTGTGTCCGGTCTACAGCTCCTGGACAACTTCATAAGGAATGATTGGGCGGGTTGATTGGTATTTTCTGTATGATGAAATGATCTGGGGTAAAGAACCTGTTGGAGAGGGGGGCTTCCGCACCGAAGTCTTAAGCTTCGACGTTAACGCATACCTATCCACTGAGCCGACCCTTCACTCTCGAGGAAAGATCTTAACAACTTTCCCGCAAGTGATGATCGTCCATCGCTTCCCGGTCAATTGCATAGTCACCACAATCAATGTCGAGATTTAACATAGCTAAGTAGCCTACCTACATTTAGATACCTAAGCAGCCACGAGGATGGACTCGAGCCTTCTGACGTTCATGATACATGAGGGGGAATTGGGTTTTCGTGTATATTAGTTGCCACACCGGGCGATTGGGAAGGGGGGATAAAAAGGAGCCTCGGACAAGGGAGATGGACACCAATACCCGACGATTGGACCGGAGCCGCGAATCAAGCTTAACCTTGAAGCTCGGATAAGAATGCTTTGATTATATTCGTCAATCTACTAGTTACCTGTATACCCCTTGTGTGACTAGCATGTATAGTGCTATGCCGAGAGTTTGTGACTGAGGCTGTGAAATCGAATAGCCACTGAAGTCGTTGATTAATCTGGATCGACCTACTATATGAATCTTCTAGAGCGATCCAATGGATTTCGTAGGACAAAAATCAAAGTGGCGACGTCTATAACGATGCCGATTCGTCGATAGGAGTCTTGCGATCTCCTGCATTGCATTCGAGATGTTCTTAGACGAAAGAGGGTAGGATGGGGGCGGGCGGGATTTCCGTCTTTCTAGCTTACCTAGACTCAAGTCCCGGTCAAGTTGTTTCGAAACAGATCGACCGGGACAAGACGTTCAACGCGATCATACTAGGATCTTGGTGGGTGGGTGCCGGTCCTGGGTTGGGGTAACTGTTGACGCGAACTTCGTGCTTCTGATCGCCCGTCTTCCACCTGTCGCATGGACACCGCGCTCTCAGTTGCTTTTTCATATATCATTCCAGCCATATCTAACCGACACAATCTGGGGTTATAGGGTTCGACGTTATAATTCGAAAATTCGAAAATCTGACTGGTAAAATATCCTTCATCCCCATGAAGATCAAAAAGGTATTGCTCGTCGTTACTTGAGTCATTCGCCAACTGGCAATAATGTGCTGTCCGGAGCGCTTATGTCTTTTATATGAATGGGAGAAATGAGGGAAGAACTAGCTGGGAGGGGAATTATTCGCGTTTATTTCGTGCCAATTTCGCGCCTGCAGCCCAAGTTGTGGACGTTCAAGCGCGATAGACACCCGATAGTCACAGCAGTCACCAGCCACTGAATATAATCAACTGTAAATATCATTGGCTGCCACAGAATGCCAAGCCCCTTAGAGGCTTTTGCGCCCCCTTGCGCCCCACCTGTAGTCCGTTTCCTTCCTTTTCCCCCTGTCGTACAGCGCTTCTCTTCTCCTCTCCTTCACCTCCCCACAATTGTTTCAACTTCTCTCACTGGCTAACAACAACGGGACGGTGAGACGGTTGCAGTAGTCTTGCATCGAACACCATGCAGGTCCCTCAGAAACCGGCCACTCATTGCTCACATCGCGGTCTATTTTAACTGTCGCGTCTGCTATTTGGTCTTTCCTTCGACTTTTCTGCGCTTCTCGCTTGCATGGCGACTTGGGAGACTTTCGCGACATGCAGATGAGCGGGCGCACTAAAATCGTGAGAATGACTCACTTACCAACCATTCTCGATCTGTCAGAATACTCTGATGTCGAGCAAAGATCTGGTAGAAACGGGGGGGATTATAGTGTAGAACGTGGGAAGCGGGTCCAAATGTCTGTATAGAGCCAGGGAGAGGGTAGAGGGCGCCCAACGGGTATATCATGTGTCTGCGACCTTCACGGACCCGGCTGACCTGCGGACTTGTTTTCTCCTTCAGAACCAGGTGTCATTGTTTCATTGATCGAATTGATTCCGACTGAATCATATTGTTAATACTACTGCAAGCAAGACTGCAGCATAACGGTATCGCATGAACTGCGAATAACCTCACTTTAGCGTCTTGTACCTTGCATAGCGGCTCTGTTACCAACTAGTTATTCAAATTTTATTTACATTTATCCCACAATTATTATCAAAGATATACAGAAATATCCCTGACATTGACCAGACTTTGTTGACATCAATTGAACCATCTACACCGCCTTAGTGACCACAGGTAGTCCACCACTTGGACTTCTCTCAAACCAACACCACAATCTCGACAAGATTTGCCTCAGCGACATGCGAGAGCTATGGCAACAGGACCGCAAGCATTCTATTGCCTGTGGCAGAAGGAGCAGATCCGCGAGAGGCTCTTCGAATTACTATCAAAACGAGACATCTGCAACATCCGACTCGCATCTTCAGCATGTTGCAATCTCGTTACTAAACGGCTTTTCTTACGAACCCACCTGACTTTCACGGCGCAAACTTTTACTCGGCAGAGCAGAATTGAGGCATTGTCGAGAGTAGGCCAACATATAGAACATCTCACCTTTTACTTTGCGCATTCCGATGCTACTTTCTTACCCCCGCTAATTCACCCCGAAAGTGGGCGTGAGATTAGCTTCTTATATAAGCCTCACACTTCTATGGCGTCGGTTCTAGAGAGGCCCAAATTCGCCAATTCGGGCCTCGGCGAGATCCTCACGGATCAGTACCCGCCATTGTTCCATGCCGCATCTAATGTGCCGTCCTTCATTAACGCCATGAAGTACCTACCAAATATGAGGCATCTTACTATAAAAACGCCAGGCCAGGATCCAAGGGAGAGATACCGAAGGGATATCGTCGACTATGCCCTTATTAGCCTACGGATCTCACTAGAGAGGGCGCCGGTGAGGAAGCTTACAAAGCTTTCGCTGTCATCGGTTCACCCTTCTGCCTTTATCTATTTGCGGCATGTCATAGGCTTTGGTTGTCTGCCGTCAGCAGCTCGACGGTGGAAACAGATCCGGAAACTTAACATCAATGTAGAATCATGGGATTTCTATGGTCCGTCACCCGGGCTTGACCATCTGAAGATGCTTGACGACTATATCCGGGACTTTTCGACAAGCCTAGAGAAGTTAACATTTACTTGGCTTGGCCAAAAGGGACCGTGCCCACTGTCATTGGCCGCCGACCCATTGTTTGCGCCGCCCCGGAGTTCACAGAAGTTGTTCCATGAAGTCACTTCGCCTATGTCACCTTTACCACCGGCGCCATTGAGGAAGCCTATCGTCTTCCGAAAGCTGCGCTACATGGCGATTCGGAACTCTACAATGAATTCGCCTCAAGTAGCCTCTCTTGTCGCGACGCACCAGCATAGTGTCCGCGAGTTTGATTTCGAGAACACTGTTCTGATCAACGACGGTAGCTGGGATGATGCGTTGGCGCCATTGATGGAAAATACATCTCGTAGCGGCCGTTGGACTCGGCACTCGATGGCGACTATCTCTGAAGAAGTCGCAAGTGTTCATTCCGAAGACGTGGATGACGAGCTGTCGGAAGACTCGCCTGCTGTTTCTGCAGTATCCCAGGAGCTTTTAGACCTTGATCTAAACGCTGGCGAAGGCGGGGAACATCAGGAACGCGAGGATGATGAGCCACCGGCGCAAGAAGAAGAAGATCTCCTTGACCTACCCTCTGATCTAGAGGCTGCTCGACAAGCTAGCATCTCGTTCCCGAACATGCTTAAGAAGCGTCGCGTTACGAAGAAGCGCCGCAGAAGGAAGCCTAAGCACGAACATCATACAGAGGATGAACGGGAGCATCGTGAGCGTCATCATCGTCGGCAGCTTTCCGAGGATTCCATAGATCAGCCCATCCATGAGCGTCGTCGGCATCGCCGCCACAAGGAGCCAAAGACCAAGGAACCCCTGGAAGAACTACCGGAAGTCCATCCTTGTGATTATGATTACCGGCCCTCTATCGAATCATTCACTCGTCCTCAGGAGCCCCCACGCTTATCCGTATCATCCCAAACCTCCCGTCCCCGCTTATTCGGCGAGGTCAACAGCGTATACTCCACAACATCATCATCCCGCCGCCTCTTCGGCGAAGTATCGCAACTCTCCAACCCCGGCTCCGAGCCCGAACTCACCAACTCCCCCATCGACGAATCGGACTCGGTCGTCGACGACTACTTCCGTCCCAGCACCCCCACCACCATCACACCGATGGACATCTCCGCCCCGATCCTCAACACCGCGCCCAGCATGCCCATCCTCCTATCCCCAAACGTGTACGATCCCACCGCGGAGCTCTGCTCCGAGATCACGGCCGTGCAACGCGACATTGAGGCCGAGGAGGCCCAGAGGCTCGTCGCGGAGGACTCCGAGATGCAGACGAGCGCGCTGAGGCGCGCGAAGGAACTTGTGCTTAGTCGTTTGGGAAGCCAGTTTTCGAGTGGTGCGAGTAGTTGTTATAGCAAGAAGAGCGGGTTTGGTGGTGGTGGGGGTTTGAGGAAGGAGAGTTTTGGTGCTGGAGGGTTTTTGAGTGGTGCGAGGTTCCGCGAGGGGCTTTTTGGGAGGGGGGGGGGTTCGGGGGTGGGTGCGGGGGTGGCCGGGGTGGATCATAGGAGTATGGATGTGCCGATTTTGTTTAGTCGGGGTTGATGTTGATGCTGGTGATATGTATGAGGAGGGATGTATGAGTGGATGCGATGTGATGATATGTTATGTGCTATGACTTGTAATGACTAGATTTATTTCTCACGATCGCTATGGATGAATATTACATTCTTTTTGTATATCTTTAAATATATTTATACATACCTATACACTTTAATTCAATGTGATGGCTTCTCAAGTTAAGTCTTTAAGGGATAGTGGAAAGTTTGTATGCCCCGAAGAGGACCGGTGAAACTCAAGGTTTATGGGTTGGATCGTTTACTTAAAACGTTCTCATCCCATTTACACTCGAGAGGTTCAAGGGATGAGCACATTCAAGCTTTTATGATAAACCTGAATGTGGCTGGTTGTTATTACCGACGCCCTTCTTATTACTGGCAGGCCTTTATATTCGCGGCATGTTAGGGATGGAGGGGGTATGCTTCTTAAGAACGCTATCTCTACGTGAGAACCGCGCTCTTCTTATTTGCTAGCTGGCCTTCGATACGCCTTACCTAGAAAGAATTGCTTCCTACCTGCAAGCCTGTTCATCTCCTTAGATTCCGACAATGGGCTTAATTACATCCCTCCTTTCGACCTTCGGACCCGGCGCCGCTCTCCTCGTAGCGTATATAGTAGCGCTCCGCTTCATCTGGCCCTATACGAGACTCTACATCACCGGCGACGACCCGTTCGCTACCCGCTTTCTCCATGCGACGCGGGGTAAGCCCGCATGGGCACTCGTGGCTGATGCCATGGCGCCTGTGAACAGGGAATTATGCGCTGAGCTCGCGGCTAAGGGCTTTAATATTGTGCTTTACGGGCGTGAACAACAAGAAAAAGAGGGGAGTGAAAACCGGGAGAAACAAGAAATGCATGATATGGAGAAGAGGCTAGTGGACCTGAGGGCGGAGTTGACGCGCAGGTTCCCGGAGAATAAATACCGCGTCATAATTGCGAACGCGGGCGTGGATAATGGAGAGGCAAGGGGAGGGGAAGGAGAAGATCGATTTACGGCGCAAGTCATAAGATCCTTAGGGGATGTCAATTTGACGGTTGTGATTAATAACTCGAATGCGGATAAGGATGGCATGGCAATCCCGGCACGGTTGGCGGAGGCGTTGATACCGATACTCAGACGAAATACGCCGGCCCTGGTGGTAAATGTGATGTCTTCGTCGTCAGCGGCTGGCACGAAGGAATCGTGCTTCCTTTGTGAATCGAATAAGGCATCGTCGCTTGATAAGGATGGGGGTGGCGTTGACCTTGTATCCTGTCGCATAGGCGAGGTTGCGGGTACTGGGCAGAGAACATCTATCTTGTGCCCGACGCCGCGGGGTATGGCGAGAGCGGTCCTAGCACATGCGGGCTACCGTGGCGGCGGCAGAGGAGCTAGGGTTGTTATGTACCCGTACTGGCCTCACGGCTTGCTGCAGGGGATACGAGAGGTCTTACCGAAGCAGGCTGTAGATAGGGTCTTCGTACTTTTTGAGAGGATATAGATACCTAGGGCAAGTAGGCTGCCGTGATGTTATGTAAAAAGAGAATGAGAAAGCCACATCATGATGCTGTTCCAATCTTTTGCCTTCGGCGAGGTTTTCATGTATCGATGCTCTTATGTCTGTCATTTTAATAAAAAGTCCGGCGGCCCCCACGGAAATAAACTCAATCTGCAGCGGTAAGCATGTTCACCGAAGCCACAGCTGAGCCAGCTCCGGCTGGAAAAGAGATAATGGCGTCGTTTCTGCTTTCTCGTTCGCTGAGCTCACCCGCCACCAGGCTTGAGGATTCAAAGCAAGCCGACAAAACCGGGCTACCAGTGCCCCCGATGGTGCTTAAACCGAAACACTGGATCATCCACTCCAGAAGACAACCATGGTAGCTCTCATCATATTGATGCTGCGCCTAGCCGTATTCCTCGCTGCTATAGACGCCACTCCCATGGCTGCAGAACCCTAACTACAGCTAAGAGACCTGGGGCTTCCGATGGGGTGTCTCACCTGTATCTAATCTGCCTTCTGGCTGGCTTTGGATACCCCCGCGCCTTTTTGAAGTATAGTGGGGCGGTATTCCCAGCCTGAAGCTCATCATTCTGCTTGCTAACGTTCAATTCCTTGTTGAAAGTCCCGTTGTGGCGTTTGCTCACAAGCTTGGGCAGTTTGAGTATGCTTGTGGCTGGGCGCAGGATTCCCTGGATCCTCACCCACAGGTTGAACACAAAGAACAGCACATCCATAACCTCGAATATTAGTTTAAACTGGAAAGGAATCTATTAATTAATCCATTGAAGCCGTTGATCCCCTCATCGTTACGTGTTTTGATGCACCGGACTGTCCCCCGTATTTACTTGTATAAAAATTGCTATAAGTGCAAGTAACACCGTAGCGTACGTGAAAGTAGAAACAAGTGTCTCGGTATTCGAGGCCTTGACAGCTAAAGATAGCGTCAGGGCGAAAAGGAGAGTGAACGATGTCCAGGTGATGAAAACAGTATACTGCGATATCTGGACTGCCCTGGGCTCTGCGATTGCAGCCTCGACAAGTGTAGGAACGATGACGAATAAGCTACCGATGCAGGCAATGATAAAGCGTATGGATTTGTCAACGAACTTGGAAACTTCTCTAGGTTGTTTCCCAAGTGCGTACTCCCTTTCTCTCTGACGCCGCTCTTCCTTGGACCAGGAGAATTGCCTTGGAAGGTATCTCATGAAGGCACGGCGAAGTGGGTCTATCGTCAATTCTGTATCTTGACTGAAGGCATAATGTGGAGGAAATAGGTCGTTGAGATCTTCTGGCGACTTAAAAAATCGCCTGAGGAGGTGATCTCTATCTTGGATCTCCTGTTCCCCCAGAACTTTTTGACTCCTTAGAAACTGATAATCTCTAATTGCGGTTGCTGCACAGGATTAGCACGTCTCCATTCTACAGGGTACCTATTAAGGGTACATACCATAATCTCGTAGAGTCTTCTCAAGCAATTTTCCGTTACTGGAGGAAACACAGTACTCTCTTTCGATGCATCTCTTTATCCTTGCCAGTTTGATTTGTATTTGGGTTATATTGAGCCGCTGCAAGAATTCGAAACGAAGAAAGTGAAATTCCTCCTCTTCCTCAAGCGACTGTAGTATATACGCGACAAGATCCGCCTCGTCAAAACTCGTATCCATGCCAAGCATCAGGAAAATAGGTATGTATCTGGTCCGTATGACCTAGTCTTTGAAGGTTCCAAGATCGTAGGAACGATAGTGAAAGTTGGCATATCTCTTTTGAGATCCTTACCCACCCCATTGACGTGTTATATGCCTTTTCTGTCTTGGTAGGGCTGGCAGAGCTGGGTGATACCCTGAGGCTAAAGCATTTAGTTGCTGTGCCGCAATATCAGGGGTCAAATGATACCCAAAACCAGCGACATCCCCAATCGAAAGTTGGGGGTCGCTTTATTGAGGATATTGTAATGAATATCAGCTCTTATTTACCGGTCTATTAAGACACTTCAATGGATCAACCCTGCGAATACGCATAAGGTGCTTAAGCGTGTCCGTTTGAAACATTTACTACCTACTATGCCGTCGTTTTGTCATTGGTAAATCCATGACTAGGAACCTAATCTGGATTTATGGCCGCAGGCAGCCTGCACATGATGCTAAACTTAGAAACTAGGTACACTGCGTTCGCAAGAGACACAATCACATATGCGATCTAAGCTTACTAGCTAGTCTCACATATATCAATTGGCAGTTGTGACGAATACCTAGAAAGTTGATGTATCGCGATTTTTCGAGGTTCTGGTCTCACAGTAGTGATCACACTGTGATACCACGATCTGCTATATTTAGGCGGGAGTAGATACCTAAGCAACGGTGGCGTTTTAGAGCTTTGATATTGTCGCCTTTGACTCCGTAGCGCTACCGTCCAACCTCGCAATTAGCTTCCTAACTTGATGAATAATCTAATCCTCCCGGGACCGTGGATGCTATATTATGAGCTGTCGACGATAATATTCTATTTTATAATACGCCTTCGGCCACCTAATTGAACTCAATTTTCCTCTTCCCCGATCTTAATTACCTCGAAACGTTTCTATTATCGCACGGTACCTACTGAGACTATGTACGGCACCTGAACCACATATAGATCCGCGCGATCCTATATATATCCGCGCTCAAAGCTGGATCGTTCGCTCGAGCAGCTTTTAAACTGCACCTCGATCTTTACCAATGCCTTTTCTCAGCGAAGGTCACGGAAAATGAATAAAGCCACGGGCTAAGACTGGCTACCAACAATGGTTGATCGAAACGCTCGATGCTCTCTGGAACTGCGTTGATATAATAATGGGCTGCCTGGGAACCGGGTTTAGGGAAATAAATATGCGCTTCATTTGCTGGATGACATCAGGGTCAACTAGCGATATCGCGACGGCCATATGCTTGATCTACCTATCGCTGAAGCTCGAAGAACATATTTCGGCATTGACGCGTTGAGGTCAAAGACATTATGACTTATGCATCTCGGAAGTCTATATTTCCTTGTAATGTCCAGTCTCGACTTGGGCAATGCTACTGCAACATTGCCAAGAATATTGCGGTCTCATATTTCTACCACCACACTGCCCTACACTAATGTACCATTGTACGTGAGCCAGGGATGATTTTTACATTGGCATTAGCTTACTCCATATTATCTAACCTTTAACGACAGGTCCTTAAGACGGCAATTGCCAATACGCTCCACAACACCACGTTCATCCAGGTAAATTCCAAGCTATGGAGTCAACTAACGTCTACAATCCCTGTGTTTGGGACGTGCTGTGACATAAATGTCTTATGATCATATACGATTACTAAACGTATTCTTCAGCAATCACCTCCAATATTAAGGCCATGACAGGTAGGTTCTCGTGGTTGGCGGGATTGCCTGCAGCGATAACTCCAATATCATGTCCACCGAATGACTCCCAAGCTTTTCGGGGTACGAAATTACCAGCAAACATTCAATATAAACGCAAGGCGAGAGGGTCGAAACAGATCAGGAACATCTAAAGGGCCCGTAACATCCTCGACGGAATGACAAGATCGTTCTAACCGTCTTATGCGACCGCCGAGCATCTGTTATTCCTGAAAGCTGACGCAGAGGATGCGTACCCCAGATAACCGTCCATGCCGAGAACTCTACGTCCGCCGACTACGCCACAGCCTAGAATATTAATAGTCGAAATTCTAGTACTTTGAAGCCCAACCAACATAACGTCCAAGAGGAGATACCCGAGGAAGTTCCCGAAAGTTCCTTATAGTGGAGTGTCCGTGCCTCTTTGGCCCTATGTCGACGTTTGGATCAACAGCACTTGTTGAACGCGCATTTGATCGTCTTACTAATTCGAAATCTTAATCTGACGACTGACTATCTATTATATACTCTTTCTCTTTCTCTTCGCCGCCGAGGGGTAAAGTAATAGTAATGGGATATCAAATGTTATTGCTTGCTCTCTCCACTTATATCGGTGCAGTCTGGGCAGTGATGTCTACCCACCCAGCGATCTTGCACGGCACTTCCGTCCTCACACTCCCAAACAATGACGTACCCTCACTCGATAGTGACACGAAGCTGGCAACCGAATTCTTTAGTTACGTGACAGAGAAGGGATATTTCCGTTTCGGATGGTTGGTTTCCCTCACACGAACCTAAATCCTCACTTCAGATCCTAATACTACATCCATAGGTGGGTTTCGGCGGACGATAATGATAACACCTTTCACCGCCAGCCGGACTCGGATTCGTTCCACTGGTTAGAGCTCGCCGAGACGAAATCGTGCGATGAAGAGACTGGGAGCTGTTTGTACCACATACAGCACATACCTATTCGACGCCCTGACGATGTAGAACTCTTGGGATTTTCGGAGAGATCGTTGAAGTATCTCATACAATCACCAGTACCAAAGAGCGGGGACAGTACTCGAGTAGCGTTGACATATATCGATGGCGATGGAGTTCGGATTCACGGGGCAGGCGCGGTGCAAAGGCTGAGTAGCGAGCAGCGCATGGTGAGGGAGTGTCAGAAGGCTCTACGGACGCTGAAGCGATATTATGAGATCAACGATATTGATTTGGGCTTTGAGATAAGGAATATATGCGCGCATGATAGGCGTCTCGGCTACGGTGAGATGCCAGAGTTGTAACTCTAGATGGTATGACCCATGATATTAGTCTATTGAATAATTACATGTTAATAAAGGTTATTAGTAAGAGAAGTGAAATAATATTTCCAACTCCTTGATTTATGTAGATAGAATTGTGAGGATGATTGTTGAGAGGTTGTATCTCGTTTGCTGGGTGGGGTTCGCGGTCCCCGAAGTTTGGAATGATGCTCCAACAGGATCGACTCCATGGCAATCCTATGAACATTGAAAATATCCAAATGCGTCGGATACCTGTTATTCATCCCGCATTATCGCCTGATTCTTTCCATTAAAGGCTTTAGTAAGGTTAAACATCCTCTGCTTTGTGGCTTCATTGGCTTTGACTTGATTAGAACCTCCTCTATCTCTTCCCGGATGGACAAGCACGTTTCCAGATCGTCAATAGGAAAGCCCTCATCTTGGAGCTTGCCTAAAAACCACGTAAATATCCGAATACCGTTATTTGTTATGGTCCCTCCACGCAATATAAGTAGGCGGGCTTTCTGGTAATACGGTTCCAACTGCAAACTTCCCAAATGAGATTTAGATGGTGTATATTCACGGCATGCGCTCATACACAAGTTGTCTAACGGCGTTCTGCCACGGATATTCTCAATGTTTACCATGCCGCCATTATCGAGAAGAATTTCGAATAGCTTAGGTGGAAGATTGCCAAAATGCAGGGCAGTGGATTTTGAGGCATCATTGAACCTTACATTGGGGTTCTGGCCATATTGGAGCAACGTTTCAACCATGTTTATGCGATAGTCTTCCTCAGACTCAGATTCAGCTAATAGACCGTATTTAATTGGTTTACGGTCGATTAATGATTTGAAAGCTTCTGGATCAATATCTGGGCGGAATCCACCTTCTAGAAGGAGTTTAACCATTGACATGGACGCTTCAAGTAACTTCGTATCAAGCTTAAATTCTGGAATAGCGCTGCTCAGCAATGGCTCTGTGGATTCTTGCAAGAGGGTAGGTGAGTCCTCAAGGGACTCAGTGATGTAAAGACGGGAGTGGAAATATGCAGCAAGGGCAATGGGTGTGTATTTCCTGGGATTTCCAGTAATTAGAATAATTCTCTCGCTTGGGATGCTGTTGATAAATTCCTTAAGACTGCGGCCAGTGGTCCGTTCAGAGTGGCAAGCATAGGCGTATGGAGACGGTTGAGCACCATGAAGTTCATCCCCGAAGTTGAACGTAGAAGCTCTCAGAAGCCAGTATTTAGCTAGAAACGTATATCCGTTTTCGACTGTGATCCTAGCCTTTTCCTCCAAGATTAATTCCTTAAACCGAGGGTCTTTCACGAAGTCCTCGACGGTCTGATGGAGAACTTGGGCGTAAGCACCGGTATTATTTTCGTAAACTTCGACCAATCCACCACAGAAATCTTTTGATGCCCGCTCTACATCACAAATGAGTTGCTGCCTATTGCGTCCGTATGACTTCCAAAGCGTTTCCTCAGCGTCTTGGTAGGCTTTTTGATCTGAGCAATCAATAATACCTACAAGACGTAATAGTGTTAGGCTCTCCATAGATCGAACTATAGTCTCAAGCATTGCGTAAGTCTTCCATCTATGTGAATGTGGGATCCGTTTAATGATTGCAGTGTAAAATAAGTGAAGTTCTATGGGATAAGATTCCAACAACTCCTTAATCTGGATGTCATTTAAGTCGTCCAATTTGACGTGGGCAAGATCTTTGATCAAGAGCTTCACCCATAGGAAGACGCCCCTTGATCGCGTTACGATGTCCGGTATAAACTTCTCCAGTACAGGGGCAGATGGAAATTCCTCCTTCCGTATCGAGCCCAAACAATAATCAGTAATGTCATCTTTCGTGAAGTCGTGGATGTGGAAGCCTGCGCAGTCTTGAAAAGAACTCGTAAAAATATCCCAAGGGCGGCTAGAGAAACAAACTTTTATTTTGTTTGGTCCCTCGCTCATTGCGCTTAAATCCTTGAGGAAATCGCATAGAAACTCTAATGGCCCGTCACACTCATCTAGTGCATCGAAAAACAAGCAGAGGTGTAATGGTATCTCCTTTTGTCCTAAAATCTCGTTGAAACATTTCTGAAGTCTTTCAAAAGTCCAATAATCTGAAGTAATGTCATTTTTTGGGCACGTAGGTCGAATGAATTTGCAGAGGGAAGGTTGCTTTGAGATGATTTGTGGTATGATGCTCCTGAGGAGGCCCTCAAAAGACCTCTCGAGTGAGGTTCCGCGATGGTGGAAAAAGAAAGCTGCTTGTATATAATTCTCTCCTTTCCAGTTGGAAAGCAGACGTGAGGTGTCTGGATGCTCGCGAATGAATTTCATTAAAGTTGACTTGCCAGAACCTGGCTTTCCTCTGATCCAGAAGAGCCCGGTATCTTTCTGGAGCCAACTTCTGAAGCCAGGTTCTGGCAAGTCAAAAACCCACTTAAAAGTGTCTCCGAACTGGTTTTCAATTTGCTGGAGTCGACGGTGTGTCTCGGGGGCGTAAAGTGTCGTTAAAATGTCATGGTCTAATTGAATATAAGATAGCTGTACACCAAATGAGAAGTATGCTTCCACCTACCGGCTTTGCTTAACGTGTCCGGCGAATGTGCCACAAGATCTGGGAGACTTTGGGTTATGTAAGTTGCCAAGTTTGTTGACTCTAATCCTTCTGTTTTTCCCATCGAATCTCTTGATGAAAATATCTGTTTTAGATGCTGTACTAAAACCAAATAGTCCGGATCACCTTCGGAGAATTTGACCATACTTGAATGATCTTTGTCAATTGAATATGTTAGATCCTGCATGTGACGTTTGTCTAATCCACGGGTTGCGGACTCTCGGGTGACTAGGATCTCTTTGGGACCTGTTCTTAACCATTTCTCATCCGAACCCAACTGTAGAGTCAATTACAAGAATAACTAGAAAATGTGATGGGATTGTTCACGTACAGTAACAGTCGGTGATTCCATCGTTTCATACCACCAATACAGCAGAGATTCTTGAAGAACTGAGATCCCACTGAACTGTTCATCGAGTTGATGGAGATATGTGGACTTGGTTGAGAGGTCTTTGATAAGTTCTGAATTGGCTTGACCCTCGACAATAGCCTCGAGATGTGATTGCTCCATACCTAGATTGGGCACACCAAAAAATACTGCTCCTTTCATAGCCTGAAGGATGGGATGGGTATGGTCGTTCATACTCGCGAGTGACACAATCGCTTGTTTTAAGATGATTCCTCCAAGACTGTGTGCAAGAAAAGCAAGAGGTTTACAGTGCGGCGACGCCCAAACGTTAGCCTTAAGTTGGCCAATTAATGCCCGCGCAATATCAAGTGCTGACTGGAATGAGTGGCTTTTCGTAAGAGTTGAATCGTAACCGTATAGTATGGGCCGAACGTTGGGTAATGACTTAGGCAATGCATCACGAATCCACATGAAGGATCTAGACTGTCCCTTTGGTTGCCATGATCCAAAGGGGTGACTTGCAAGTCCTGATATTGCAATGCAACTTTATATATTAGTTAAAACCAAGAAAAAATTGGCATTGAAGGATACCCACTCAGCCATATGTGATGGTGGATCGTATAAAGTGGTCAGCCCCCGGAAGTGTGAATCTAATATCCATTTATCACCCAGATCAACAGCCTCAATCTTCCATTCGTTTTCGCATTTTGTAATCCCCGGTCGCCCCCCTTCCTCAAGGACCTGTTGTATGATACTTGCATCTTCGAACATCAAAGTAGCAACTTTACTTGGAGTCCATTGATAGACAGAGGAGGCTAGAGAGAAAATTCGAATAGTTGAGACCTCGACCCCGAGAGCCTTACCTAACAACCGAGCAGTGTCTAGCCTATCGATGTCGGGGGGCAACTGTCGTAATCTGAAGACTACGCGATCCATATTTCAGTCATGGTTGAAAGTACCAAGGGATCTGGGCTATTGAGAGACTCGTAGTTAGGATCGGTAGCAGGATCAGGGTTCGGCCATTGGAAGGACTATTGGCGACTCGCTTGGTAGTGGAGTAGATAAGGACCTCTTTTTCTTGTATTTATACCGTGTTAGGCGATAGAAGTTCAAAAATCTTCGTGCAATAACATCGTTGTTTCGTTGCTGGTTAGCTCCGCCTTATCATAGGCAAGTTCAGGCTCCGCGTCGCGTATGATAGGACAGGGAAACCGATCCTTTGATCACATGACGTGGCGTCGCCGCCGCATATGAGAGGTTCATTCTCCATCCAATCGGTATAAATTGAGCTTCCAGGTGCCTACCCGGGCAGGCACCCAATAAAACTATTAGTAAGAGGAGGTAATCTTAGCTCACTGGAAGGAGAGCATCGATTAGTATTCAAGTTTAGATTCACACGCTCCATGAGCAATGCATGAAGGCACCTATTGATGTAGATGACAGCATAGGATTAGATGGTTTGTTATCGATTACCGGTATCTAAAATGCAAGGTAGCATTTGCGAAAGACATATGACATAAAGGTAGGGAAGTAAGAGGGTGTCTTAAAGCGCGGGATGACATGCACATCACTAGAGCGCCAAAGACATCAACCTCTAATTGGCTTGGTAGTTATCCAAACAGCCGTTCGGAACAGCTGGCATATGGATTTCTCGACCACAGTGGCGGAGTGGCTACTCAGGTACCCGCTTGTGGTGCGTTAGTCGTACATATGGTACTAGGTAGGTATATCATGAATTTTATAATGGAGTGTGTGCATAGCGCTAACTTGAGCGACTTTTCTCTTAATCTCTAAATGGAAATGTAATGTTGATGATGTCTTCAGCTATTCGAGGAGCTGAATAGGAATCTGTGGCTGAGACATGGACTTTTTAAGCGCGCCCACTACCTATCTAGTACCTACATGTAGTTATGCTGCTGCCTTGTTCATTGTTATTAGCTTATACTCGGTAAATCTTAGGCTATTTAGGTACTTAATCCTTGCGAGAAGCCTTTTCTGTCGTCATCATTATCGTCAGCTCTGCTGTGGCTGAGAAGTGTGGCAATGAAGCTTTGTTAGCCTTTAGGTGAACTCGGATTTGATCGGGCTTCTATTTTTGGTTGTGCAGATAGATTCTGGAGAACCTTGTGCTTGGCTCTCTTCTTACGCGACATCATCTTGCGTGTTCTTGCGACCGCGACTGTTGGTTGTGCGATGCAGATCTCCTTTGAATGTGCTAATTGCATTGAATTCGTCTAATGCATGTAAAGAATAAGTTTATTCGTAAGTGATGTCTCGAATGGATAAAAGTGAAGTGACAATGGTTTAATTATCTAATCCTCTATATTTCAACGGGTTAAAGCAAACGACGTCACTGGGGGATCTTATTACAGGTGGGGGAAACGTCAGAGAGTGCTCAGGGTGCTGTGGTGACCGGGGAGTGGAGAATAAAATGGGTTAGCGTTTGTTTGACACCCTTGTCAGTTTTTGTACCGTTGTACCATTGTACCGGCGCAAGGTGCCGTTAGTGGCCTGTAATTTGGTTGCTGCGCCCGCTTTGTTGACCTGAAACAGAATATCACCTGCCCTTGAGTAACTTCCGTCCTGGACAATTAGTCGATAGCCCCAGCCGTCGCAAATTATTCTCTTCAGTCCCTTGAATTTTTTTCTCATTCCATCTTCTTAGTGAAACTTGACACTCTTCGTCAAGGTTGCTCATGATCCGTTTTCTTCCTAGATCACAATCATTCTTCTTTTCCATCTATTCACAACGACTCCCTAGAATCTAGAATTCTCAACCCCCTTTCTTTTCGGTCTAAACCTTAGGGGGATTTCTCAAACACCACTTCGTGTCTCCATCTTCTATATGCATTTCCTCGACTAAATTCGCGACATCTTACTGGACCACCTCCCCCATTCGTTGTCAAGGAGATTCGTCCGAGGGTATATCACCACAACAGATGCTCTACACCCGATAAACCCAATTGCAGACATACCAATTCAGGGTCAGGGGGTTCTCGGGGTTCTTGAATCTTTAGTGAATCGTGAATCAGCCTTCCATCTTTCCCCATTCCACAGATCTATTACACGCTCCCGCATTCCAATCACCAGGCTGGAAGTCTCTTTGCGATCGCGATAGCGCAAAAGCCAAGCTTCGTTCACTTCTACCGACCCCCTAAACCACTTACCCGCTTGAAGCGCCCACCCTCCGTGTGGGAATAATACATAAACCATGTCTTATAATCGGCTAGGTATGTATCATGACATTATCCTTGAATCTCTACCTACTAGGTGTCCCCATCCTGTCACTCTTGCTGGGAGCTCTCTTTCCTTTCGCCTCTCTTTCACTGCCTTTCGGCTTCGTCATGGTCTTTGAGTAGCCATAGTCATCGCTTTAACTCCACTCATGCATTCACTTGAACACCAACAATACTTGTGTATCTGTTAGAACAAACGCTTTTACTGCCTTGTCTTGCTAGTCAAAGGCGACGCATGCTTCGTGGCGCAGGCGGCACTTACATAGCTCGAGGGCTTGCCATCGCTATTCGATATATACCTAATTAATATTGTATTGCAATTTTTCTAACGCTTTTTTTTTACTATTTCCTAGACGACGATTATTACGACCCTACCATGGACAATCATAGAATAGGTCGCACGCCCTCGCCAGGCCATCCTCTTCAACATGGATACCAGCTCGATGATGTTCCCTACGGCCACCACCCGGCATCTGCTACCAACCTCGACATACCTGCTGGCCCAGGAAGATATACACCTAGCGACACTCTCCCGCTGAATGCTGCGCACTCGATAGATAACCTGTCGCAGAGCCCCTATGGCCATGGCCAGGGTGGCTATCCCTCCGACTATGCAGTTAATCCTGAGCAACATCATGATGCCTACTATAACCAACCTTACGAGCCGCCGCACTCTACTTCGACACCGTTTTCCGATCATCATGCTTACGATTATAACGATCAGCAGCCAATGCTAGTCCAAAACGATCCCTACGCGCAGGGTCAGCCGCCAGAATCGTACAGCGATGATCCAAACCGTCAGCCTCCGGCGGGAGGGGGGCTAAGGAGAATGAAGACGGTGAAGCAGGTGCTCCTGTACCGAGGAAATTTAGTTCTCGACTGTCCTATACCTCCACGGTTGTTAAATCAGCTTCCCCACGGTGAGCGTGATGAGTTTACTCATATGCGATATACTGCTGCCACCTGCGATCCCAATGACTTCTACAATGAGAATTTCACCTTGCGCCAAAAGCTTTTCAGCAAACCACGGCATACCGAGTTATTCATTGTCATTACCATGTACAATGAAGACGATATTCTCTTCGCGCGAACTATGATTGGTGTGTTGAAAAACATCGAATATATGTGTAGTCGAAAACAAAGCAAGACTTGGGGTCCGGATGCTTGGAAGAAAATCGTTGTGTGTGTGGTCAGTGATGGACGTGCCAAAATCAACCCGCGAACAAGAGCGCTTCTATCTGGTATGGGTGTTTATCAGGAGGGTATCGCCAAGCAACAAGTCAACGGGAAAGACGTTACTGCCCACGTCTACGAATACACGACACAAGTGGGCATGCAGATTAAGAACGACGTAGTTCAGCTTACCTACAAGAAGCAACCAGTGCAAATGCTGTTTTGCTTGAAGGAAAAGAACCAAAAGAAGATCAACTCCCACCGATGGTTTTTCCAGGCATTCGGCCGAGTTCTCGACCCGAATATTTGCGTACTGATCGATGCCGGTACTAAACCAGGAGGAAATTCTATCTACCATCTCTGGAAAGCATTCGACCTTGAACCCATGTGCGCTGGTGCCTGTGGTGAGATCAAGGCTATGTTAGGGAGAGGTGGCAAGGAATTGATCAACCCGCTTGTTGCGACTCAAAACTTCGAGTATAAAATGAGTAATATTCTTGATAAGCCCCTCGAATCTGCTTTCGGCTTCATCTCTGTCTTGCCCGGTGCCTTCTCGGCGTATCGATATGTTGCTCTGCAGAACGACAAGAACGGCCTAGGCCCTCTTGAGAAATACTTCAAGGGTGAAACGCTACATGGAGCCGGAGCCGGTGTTTTCACGGCTAATATGTACTTGGCCGAAGATCGTATCCTCTGTTTCGAGCTTGTTACCAAGCGCAACTGTCACTGGATCTTGCAGTATGTCAAATCAGCAACAGGCGAGACTGATGTGCCCGATTCTGTGACCGAACTCATCTTACAGCGTCGTCGTTGGCTCAATGGCTCTTTCTTTGCCGCCATCTATGCCATTGCGCATTTTTACCAGTTCTTCCGTTCGGACCACTCTATTCTTCGAAAGTTGATGTTCTTTATTGAGTTTGTCTTCCAGACTTTCAACATGATCTTTGCCTGGTTTGCTATTGGCAACTTTTTCCTTGTCTTCAAGATTCTGACGACAAGTCTCGGAGATGATACTTTACTGGGAACAGCGGGCGAGATTCTCGGGGTAGTCTTCGAATGGTTTTATGGTATATCCTTGATGGCTTGTTTCGTTCTGTCTATGGGCAATCGTCCAGCAGGTTCTGGCAAGCTATACACAGCCATGGTCATTTTCTGGTGTGTGATTATGATGTAAGTTCTCAACCCACTTCTCCAATATTACTCAACAGGATGCTAACTTAATTTACAGATATCTAACTTTTGCCGCTGTGTACATCACCGTTATTGCCGTCGAGGCTCAAGTGTCCAAAGGCTTCAGCATTAGCGACATATTTAAGAATAAGATTTTCTACTCGCTCATCGTATCTATGCTGTCGACATGGGGTCTTTGGCTTATCGCATCGCTTATGATGTTTGACCCTTGGCATATGGTTACTTCCTTCATACAGTACCTACTTCTCACACCTACTTACGTTAACGTCTTGAACGTGTACGCGTTCTGCAACACACACGACATATCGTGGGGTACCAAGGGAGACGATAAAGCTGAAGAGTTACCTACGGTCGACACTAAAGATGGCAAGGGTAAGACCGAATTGCCCGATGAGGGAGATCTAGACGAGCAATACGAGAAAGAGTTGAGGGTATTCGGCCAGAAGCATGTTGTCGTGCAGAAGCCGCCAACGGATTCGCAGAAGGCGGAAGCTCAGATGGATTACTACCGTTGGATCCGCTCTTTGGTGGTCATCATCTGGATGATTACCAATTTCGGCCTCGTCGCTTTGGTCCTTAGTACGGCCGGCCTCGAGAAGCTCGATCCTAACCAGAAGGAGGAAAGTCAGGACCAACGATCTACTCTTTACATGACTATCGTCTTATGGAGTGTTGCGGGGCTGAGCGCTTTCAAGTTTATTGGCGTAGTCTGGTTCCTCATCGTCCGCATGTTTAGGGGCGTTTAGAGGGCTTTCAACCCCAGCAATTACAATACAACCATTTTTCCTACTCGTTTCTCGCCGGGCGTTTAGAAGGCTGCCGACCTTGTATTACAAAACACTTTCTAGGTGGAAGTCTTCTGGTATTGTGATCTATACGACAGCCGGAGAGACGCTAGAGAGATCTTCTATCCCGATATTGCAAGGCGTGCATAGCTGTGCTCCCGATGGATCTTCTACTAGTTCGACCTTTGCTAGTTCTTCTCTTCCCCTTCCATTCACGTCCGGCAACGAGATTCCTTTTTTTCTCTTCTTTACTATACCCCATTTAGCGAGTTTACGATATGCAGAGACTCGGATACGAAACGGCGCGCAGGCATTGTTGTTGTAGAGAACGAGTGCGCGATTCTGTTATACGATGAGAGGAGAGAAGATGTATATCGGAGACTTCAGACGAATGTATAATGAGACGTTGATGTTGGATTACGAATGCGATTTTTTTTCTCCCTCGTGCCTTTGTAGAACAAAGAGCTTGTGAAAGCTTTCCGGGGGTGCTTGGGTTCGGTGTCGATGTTCCTACGTGAGAATCTGACTACATACAAACTTACCTACTACATATTCTCCCTTGCTGGATAGGCTACGAACATGACGTCCTTGATGGATAAGTGGTCCGCTGGCTTGGGATACATGGGGTTTGCGAGGCTTGTTGCGTGGATAGAACAGTTACATGCATGTTTGAAGCGAGCACCGATGGAATATGTTATTAGGATATGAGATAGTAGCATTGCTTGGCGTAGCGGAGTTGTGAGTTTACGGTATGGATTGCTGCATGAATAAAGATGAACTCGTATATATATCTACTGAACTTCGAGTTTTCTCAATTGTGATTCCTTATATGTATGCTATATGAAGTGTGCCAAGAGCCTCAATGGAAATTTTTACTCTGTACATCGCATGATGTTTAGGGGCTCCTTATCTTGAGCTGCAAATAGGAGCAGTCTGATAATGCAAGTTTATCACCATCTGTCTACTTATTCAGTATCCCCCCTTTGGGACTTCACGGATAGACTTACGCAGATTAGATAGACAGAAACTTGCGTCGTACCCATTAGCACAAATCACAATCAATACCATCAACATATAATACTTGTAGGGTGATTTTCTCCATTTCTTTTAAACGTCATACGTCCCCTTTAAATTTCCGGAGTTTCTCATCCATGACCCCTTTCTCTCCCTTCCCACATCCACGACGTACCTCCAGGTAGGTTACCAACCCCCTACCTATCGTTCGCTCAAACCACCTCCCTTAGTTACTCAACTCAACCCATCAAGGCACCTCCTTCCCCAACCTCTCCAACTCCTCCTTAATAAACTCCCTTGCGTTCAGTAGTTCCGTACTTCCATACACAACCCTCTTCTTCGCGCGCCCTCCCGCCTCGCCCGTACGTTGCACCCACTCCTGCAAGTTGCCGTACTCATCCATACTCCCGCCCCCAACCGTAAACACCACCGCCTCGGTAAACCCCTGCCGTCTCTGCCCGAAACTAGCCCCCGTCCCGGGTCCCTGGCCGCCAGGCCCCCCGGGTAATCCACCAGGCGTGTTAGCGCCGCCGCGGATCGCGCTGGGAGGCGGCATGCTGCCGCGCGCGTTAGCGCTTCGCGGGTCGAAATACAAGTAATTCTCCGTCTTCGCGATGGCGGAGGTGGAGGCGGCTTGGGGGTCCATGATGGATTCGACGATCTTGGTTATGGTGAAGTCGCGGTTGGCGGGGAGGAAGTTCTTGATGCCGCCGATGAGGTTGTCGAAGTTGGAGGCGAGGTTCGTGGGCACGCCTACTCCTGTTTCCTTGAGTCGGTCTGTGAGACGGCTGGAGAGGGAGGAGAAGCGCCCGAATATGTCGGTGGTGCCGGATTGGGAGGCGTTGGGTTGGGAGGGCCCGATCGTGGTTAGTTGGGTCATTTTTGTTGTGGCGCGGACTCTGGGATGGGTGTTAGTATGTGAGCGAGAACGAAAGGTGCGAAGATGTAATTGGGACTTACTGTCGGATGTAGGCCAGGCAGGTAGTATCTACTTCCGCCGCTGTGAGCGCTTCCTCGAACTGAGTCCAATCCGCGCGACTGACTTCTTGCTCTGTACTCAAGAACCAGATTATGAACAGTCGAAGTTTATCTAACGGGTCTTTTCCCTTGGCATTGTCTTTGATGACTTCGAGGACCTGAGCTTTTGTTTGCTTCATAACGTCTTCTTCCATTTGGAAATAGTTGTCTAATTGGCGGTCCTTGATGCCTTTTAATACCGAGGCGAGAATGTTCATGTGCATATCTAGCACGGCTTTTCGTTCTCTCAATTCTGGTAATAGCGTTATGGCGGCTTTCAGGTGCTGCGCGCTGGCGCTTGTGTCATTTTGAAGATCTTCCAATGAGGATGCTCCTGTCTTCTTGGTGATTTCTTGGGCGTCCTCCTTATAGCGCATCAACTCAGCGTCGATATCTTCCGCAACTTGAGGGAAAGGAACGCCGGAATTCTTCTCCCAAAAGAAATCCGTGGAGGTTAGATCGTAAGCCTTCTTCGTTACTCCCTTCGCGGGATTCTCCTCATCCACAGGTGTCTCGATAGTGATTCTGTTCAGCTTCATGTTAAGAACGTCGTGTACAAGGGACTGGTAGGTCCAAGAATGCGATAACATAGGGTTCAGGTCGACGTTTCGATCCAAGATAACGAGAACAGGGCGAGAGGCAGGTGTGCCTGTAGATGAGGTGGGGCGGGTATTCGAGAAAAGGTTGTCTTTAGAGTTGAGTATATGGTCGCGAAGCTTTCGATCGAGTTTGCCAGCGATCATTTCGGCAGCAGCGCCTTTGGGGCACCTGATAATAGGGATGACACCTGGATTATCGAGTTAGTCCCGGTACTGACCAAGAAATACTGGAATTATCATACCCATGGTCACGGCAACACTAAATAAACCACTAACTATCCTGTCGACAACGTGATCTAATTCTTCATCTTTGGTCTTTGCGCTATTTAAAGCCCAATACGTATGCTCCTTTTGCATTCCTAAGCTAAAAAGATCTGGCTCGGCGACTATGAAGTTGAGGTACTGATCAAAGAGCTGGGCGATATGTTCCGCCGTACCCGCTGTCGCAGTTTGCGATGCGAAGTCTTCGAGGAGGGGACGTGGTATGGAAGAGAGGAAATTTATATAGGCAGGGGAATATACGCCTTTCTGTAAGTCGTTCGTTATGCCTTCTAAATTCTTTGCGTTCGGTTCGACGAGATAGATGGCGGGGACGTCTGGAATAGGATGTCGCGATGCAGCAAGATGCCTGAAGCAAGAATTGCAAATTAGCAAACGACCGGTAATGCCTAGCTAAGTAGTCGAGTTAAGGGTTCGTGTGTCCGTACATATGCATAGTGACGCCCATGGATCGCAAGTCATTTACTCTCATGACACTGCTAATTACGTCGCGGCCGAGATCGTCAAATATGAGAACTTTCCATATGGGCTCGCCATTAGCGGTTAATATAGGGCCAGCCGGAGCTAGCCCATTCGCGTGGGATTCGTCTTCATCTTTCTGGTCGAGGTCCTCATTGAGGTTGAGAATCTTCTTGAGAGATGCTATCGTAAGTTAGCCGTAAAAAGCTTGGAGAATTGAAGAGGAAGTCGAACCGATTTGACGATCGCGCAACGAGTTTCCTTTTGCCCCAGCCATGAAGTCGGTGCCTTCGAATTGCGTGGAGGTTCTTATTCACAGATATGTCTTCTCCGAGCTAGTACAATCTGCGCTTGCGCCGTTTCGGTAAACCTATGATTGTCGTCGAAGTCATACATGTATATGCTTAGGCCTAGGTAGGTGATGAAGGAAGATGCGGTAGAGACAGCCGGGAAGGTCGAATTCGGATCAACAGCTTGTCATTTATCAATCGCTATCCTATCCTATCTCGCATGCAGGCGTTTTTATATGAGGGGGAGGTTAATATCTTGAAGGCTCATATCAAGCAACAAGCTATTGGATTTTAATGTTTTATGAAGGTCATAAAGTTGATACCTAGTAGCTATCAACTTTGGCAAATGACACGACTAGCAAAATGATGTATGCAGGTACTTGGGTACATGTGTCTATGTACCTAGTAGCCTTGCACGTGTGTAAATGTACTAGATACATGTGTATCTGTGTACATTGCAGGGTTGTACTATCTAGTATGTATGTAGCACATCCCAGCAATCTCAGGTGGTAATGTCGACCTTGGCGCCTTCCTTTGCAGACGCCTTGGTAATTTCTAATAAAATCAATCATTCTTATTGGACACATAGAACTCATTAAAAAAAGCAATAACTCTTTTATTGAATTTTTTACTGCTTTATGCATTATTATTACATAGCTGCATATAATACGCGTTCTTACCTAAGCATCTACATCTATATAAAACAGTTGAGCCACCAAGAAATACTCTGTTAACAGTATGATTGGTATAGAAAGTATGCAAATTTTGAATGCTCAAATAAGAGGCATAATTGAAAAAAGACGTTTGTAAGATAATTGGCAGCTATAGCTTCCTATTGAGAGTTATCTTGTTTCATCCGACTCTCATATGCTTGGCTCGGTTAGCTAATAATAAGCTTTAACAGCATAAGAGCAGCTTGCAGTGAAACAAGGAAGCCGACATACCGACGCTACCTAGTTCCCAGCCACGGAACCAGGAAGGTATCTCTTTTTTAGCTCCACTTTGGGCTGTAGCTGTGTAGGCAGTTTTTCCATGCCCCTTCTCTTCTGAGTTCTGACTCGCCTCCCCCCCAAAAAAAGCTTGCGACGCCAAACTTTCCTCTTTATCCTTTCCCGTATCTCTACACGTTCCCCCTTCCTCCCCAATTACTGACTCTTCTTCCATCATTAAACATCAACCGCCTTCTCTCTCTATTGCACTTCATCGAAGACTTGATCCCATCTAAATAAGTTGCCTTTTCTAATTCTGAGTAAATAATCCCATAGAAAGACCCTTTTGTGGTTGGGTTGTTTAATTATACGTTCTAAAACTTGTACCGGTCGCTCGCGCTCGCTTCATTCCTCGATCTGTCAAACTAAACAATTCATCACAATCACTCAATCAATCAACCAACTCAGCTCTACTTCTACTTCTACTTCTACTCTACAGGCTCTATACAAAACCCACTCACTCATCCGGAATTCTTGAGATAGACTTCTTTCTTTTCTCCTGCCTTAATTTCAAAAGGAGATTCCATGTCGTAAATTATATCTCTCAATAATGGGAGCATGACGAGTAACTGTTTTCTTCATAAGAAGAGACAGAAGCAAGAAGCAGGCGCGTCAAAACTCAGCGGAAACAGCAGCACAGGGTAGCGATTGTTGGGTTCGGAGATAATTAAAACTATAAAGGGTATGAAAATAACATCAACTCCCCCTCCCCCTTTTAATTATTATTATTTTTTCCTTCTCTTTTCCTTTGTTCTCTTTGCACAGCCTTTTCCAACACTGTTATCTGCACAAATTTTAAAGAGCATGTGTCGTGTATATGCGTGTGTGCGCCCTGGTTGATCACTTTCTGTTGTGGATTTTCTCCACCCACCCCCGAAATTCCGATTCTTGCAGCTGTGTATTTGCATTTCGGCTTGGGACAATTGGGTTGGAAGACAACAGCAGGATAAAAAGGCAGTGGCCGTACCCTCACCTATGGATTACAGCTGAGCATTCAAGGGTGCAACTTGAACAATGAAAGTTCTGGTGACCAAGTCAACATCTAACAAGTAACTCCTAAATTCCCTTACTCAGGGACGGAGAGTGAAAAGACGTTTAAAAGAGCAGGAGAGATTAAATCTCTCTAAAATACTCTAACTTTGAATATGAAGGCCTAACAACATGTCAGGCCGTAGTGGTCTTGACTGCTGTTAGGCTCTTCATCAGTCAATTTAATGGTCTATCGCTTATTCACAGCCAAGAGTTCTTGGGCGTTTCCGGGGAGAGAAGAGACTGCCTTATTCCAGCACGTCTGCCAAAGGTTTGGACAAGAGACAATTAGCGAAACCAACTACAGCGAACATCGTCGAATCGACTCTAGTTCCTAGACCTCGAGCAACATGATCACACACTATGCAGTTCCGACTTATAACCACAAGTCTTAACGGTCCTCTTAGATCTATTGGGAAGTCAAGTCTTGTTATGGCTATATTTCATCATAGAGAAATAATGTTGGAGACGAAAGCTTCAATAATGGCTGCTCGGAAGTTCCAAGTCTACGGGCCAATCTCTAGTCCAGACGCCAAAGTCCAAAGTCCAAAGTCCTTCCGATGGTTATGCCGGTATTACTCTCCCGGTATTCGACGATTATATGCTTCGGAAACGCCTTCGTCACCGTGCTCTGAATACCATTAGCTGCCTCTCGAGTGCTCTAGCCTCCAGGATATTTCCATCCCGCTCAACCACTCCTTACACGTGCCACATTCATCCATTATTTTGTCCTTGAAGCCAAAACTGATTTCTTCATCTGCAGGTGGCTTTAGATCTGCGCTCTACCTATACCTATTCCGGCATAAACGCAACCTGCAAGCCCCAGCCGCTCCTTGCAGGATCAGTCTAACAACACACCCCTCTAATCTGTTGATTTTACTAGACAGACACCCCAGGTCCTTTTCTCCCTGTACTGAAGGTTGATCTCGAAATCGATACCACTTCCTGTGGACACTGCCTCTGCTCTGTATGGGGGCTATCGCTTTATGTATGGCATTGCTCGTAATGTCGTAGCCCTGCCGAGATATCAACCATCGTCTAATACTGGTAAGTTCAATAACATTAAAGCTGGGCTTTAAGTAAATCAACCCGAATTAATAAAAATACCCCTCCTTCACTAGGGTTTAGCTTGATTTGCTGATGCTGACACTGACCTTTTCAAGAATTAGTGCAACTGAATCACGTGTTTCCTTTTCCACATACCTACATTTTTCTTTCAATCAACATTGCACCTCCTTCACACATGCGCACGTGACATAATTCATCACGTGCGCTCTTCTCATTTTCCCTCACACGTCACGTGTTTGACCTCGAATATCATCACGTGACACCCCTAAGGACAGCTCATCATGGCTCAAGGTAGTAATGGCTGGCAAGGCCATCCCTATCCAAATGGGATTGGTGGCTTGCCCGTTGCCCAGGATGAGGATCATCTGAATGGCTTCAACAGCTACCAACAGTATCATGGCCACCAGTACAGCCAACCAGACCTCAGCCAATATTCGAATGCAGCCTCCTTCCCTGCATATCCATCTCTACAATCCGGAGGCCAGTTTGGAGGCAATAACTTTTCTGGAGGAAATCCAATGACTGAACAGGCATCTTACTACTCTAACAACCATCAGTTCAACAATGACCCCAGTGGAAGTGGCCTCCATGGCCACGGTGGACATGACTTACAACAATACAGTGGAGCTTTCAACAACCATGCTGCTTATGAGACACCTCTTCAAAATCAGCTTCCTCCTCAGTATGTTGCTGAGCAATCCAGCCAGAGCCATACCCACACACCAACTTCATTCAACGCCCAGCCATGGCAGACCCAACCAGTCCAGCAACTACCGCCACAGTTCAGTCAAAGAGCGATGGCGTATAGTCATCACAGCCCGCAGTTGATGTACCAACAAACACCTCCGCAGCAACATCAGCAACAGCACCAACAACAGCCGCAGCCGCAACAGCCGCAACATCAAATGCCGTACACAAGAGCATTCTTTGGTGCTGAAGGTGTTGATCCTCAGAATAGACAGGGTCACTTCACTCCTCAACCATCGCAGCCGATACTGCAATATCAAGGCCGACAACAATCGAATGGGGCGGCAGTACAATTGCAACCTATGACAGTGACGACGCCTCAAAATTTTGCTGAAACTCCACGACCGGGTCAACCGCAGCATTATCAGCAGATGCGGGGTGTTGCGTCCGTACCTACCCCTCCGGTTGCTCCGAGTTCCCAGGCAACCCAAATTGTGGGGCACCAGGTACCTCAAGAGGTACATACTTCAACATCAAAGGCGGAGGACGACGAACCCTGGGAGGTTCCCGAAGGGTTTCCGTACCTTGCGGTAAAAAACCCACCAAAGACGAAATCCGGTAAATTTCGTACCATCTACACTGAACCTACTAAATCTTACATCACAAAACTTGACACGCGTACCGCACGTCTGCTACCTCAACATAGCTTACGACTTCCATGCGAAATACATAAGGATCTCCAAGAATTGAACGCTCGACTTCAATCCAGATCGCTATCTGCTAATGAAAGAAGTACCATTGAGAACGAGATTCAACAACTGTACGACGAACCCGTTCTAGTAGCTGATAACGAAGGTAAGCAGAAATTCTCCTCCCTCAGCCACTGTATTCATCCGCAGCTACACGCACTTATTATACTTTCTATTTCTTTTTTATTACTTTACGAAGCTAAACTCTTTTCACAGGTTCTAAACCTATTTCTCGCGGCACTAAAGCCAAGTCAGGTGTCAAGCGAAAGTCGGCGGCGATGGATCCGACCAAAAAATCAGAACTCCCTGGAACGGGCAATGCCGATCAAGAGGATCCAAAGCATGCTCAAGCCCGCGAAGTATGTCCCCCCTACTGATTCTAAATAAGTCGCTTTACTAGAAAGACTAGGCAATACTAACGCGCTGCCCAAAATAGATCGTGTCTAAGCCGCGCCCCGAAGACCCGCTCAAGGCTGTGGAGTATGACATTGTCAAGATACTCTGGCATGACCCTAAGCATCCTGACCTTTCGCCTGATGCGCTCAGGAACAACATTGACAAGTTTGGCGATTATGTTACGGGCGTTCGTACCAAAATTAAGATGCTGAAGGAAGGAAAGGAGCTAGAGGGAGAAGATAAACGTGCTGCCCTAGAGGCAAAGCACCTTGAGATTCGTGCCGCCATCGAGGCCGCTCTCAAGTTTGGTGATACGTTTCTTATCACACAGCTTGGCACGCACAAGAAGCTTGTGGCCGGTTTACATTCCGTATTATTCACTCGCTTCACAGCTAGCGACTACAATGGTCCGTACCCAAAGGCCATTTTGAAACTTCTGTCTCTATTTGCCACGGTAGATACAGACTTATTAGAGAAAGTGAAGATGAGCCGAACGCAGCAAAAGGTCAAGGGAAACCTCGACGATGAAGCTGCTGGTTACATCAGTCTGATCATCGAGAATGCCGAAAAGCGGTCGGCCTTTAATGCCCAAGAAGCTGCCGACTCCAAGAAAGTCGATGATATTAAGAAGCCCACCTCTGCCGCCCATAAGAAGATATCTACAACCGGTACTAGAGACACTCTGACAACGTCAAAGGCTTCGCCATCGAAGACACAACCCCAACCGAAGTTAAGTACGGGTATTAAGAAGATGCGACCAACTGACTATTCGGGTCTCGGCTCTGCGAGAAAAATCAGCAACGTGGCGACTAAGGCAACAATTGCCCAAGCCTCCTCCAAGAGACCTGGTGATGGAGACGTAGATACTCGTGCTCCAAAAAAGACTGCGATTGAAAGTGAGACAGGTACTCCGTCGACTACCAAAGCAACGCCCACTATGACTCCTGCGGGTTCTCAAACGGCATCGTCTACGGCGACTACTCAAGCTCGATCTAGACCGAGCGGATCGATGCTTCCTGGCCGATCGCGTGTTCTTCCTAAGGCGCAACCCAAGAAACAAGCTCCGCCATCGTCTGGAGTTTCGTCTACTATCGGAAACATTTTGGCCGAGATTTCGAAACCGAAGGAGGTGCCCAAGCCTCGCGACGAACCAGAAAGGGCGCCAGAAACGCCCGAGGAGACTGCTAGAAGATTACGCAAGGAATCTCGACGCCATCTTCGTGTTTCATGGAAACCGGATGATGAGCTCACCGACATACGAATTTTGGAGCACGACACATCTGAAGATAGAGGCCGCGACCACAGCATGCTTCGGGATGTGCGAGACAACCGCTCTGAAGGACGAATGTTCAAGCAGCAACTCCAAGGACAGGATACTCAAGATCGTGATGACGATTATGAGGAGAACCAGGAAGTTGCTTTACGGCCTTGGTACAATCCCGTCTTAGTTAAACTCGACGCAGGGGAGGGAGGCATCCCTGGAGAGAAACGCGAGAAGAACTTTGTTACCCGTGGTGGAAAGCGCCCCGTTGAGTCAGGACAGAAGAAAGTAATGGAGGAGTACGAAAGTCGCGAGTTGATGGCCATCTACACTAGTGTGTCGGAAATTCCGGATACTCCTCGATCACCAAGCGGCAAGTTCATCGATGTTGCCAACCAACCAAAAATCGTTGCTGTTCCATCAACTCCTGCGAAATGGCTCGAGACCTTACCTGCCACCACGCCACGACGTATTGAATTACACCAACGTTCTTCAGACCAAATAAACTTTGGTCCCCACCTTGCGTTTGACCGAGCAACTCGTCGACTACGAGCTACGCCTATCACCGCTCCCAATCTCTTTGATAACACGATCGTGAAGATGGCTCGACCTCGCAGCGAAGAAGAGTGTGCTGGAGAAGTTTTATCACTGTTGCAGTCCGACAAGGTTAAAAATTACGTTGACCCGGATCCATATGATCCTGCTCACCCTAAGACACAGCGACGCCATGATTATGCGGACCCAAAGGTCCAACGAGATGTGGATGCCCTTGAGGATGTGTTCGCTAAGTTTAAGGGCAAGCCCTACCCGGCTACTCAGCCGCCGGAACACCTTCACTCGGATCCGGACCGAGTCACGGAGTGGTGGGACGGGTACAATAGCCAGTTGATGTCTAGTGCCCATCAGCCGAAGCAGCCCCAAGTTCAACCACAGCAGCAATATAGCCAGGTTTCTCAGTATCAGCAACCCCAGCAGCATTCACCCCTCCCACAGGAGTATGCTGCGATCCTGCAGCAGGTACAGCTTCTTCAGGCTAACCAAGCTGCTATACAGCCTACAGCTCAGCCGGTGGCTCAATCATATGCGCCACCAATTACTCAGCCAGTCCAGAGCGCCACGGAGCCGGCACCAAACCAGGCCACTCTCGCCGTACGCGGCCTTTTGGCTGCACTTGGTGTTCCTGCAGGTACACCAATACCCGCCCCGACACCTGCTCCAGCCGCAACCTTCACTCCCGCACCCGTGGCCGCTCCTGCTGCCACCCCTAATATCCAGGACATTCTGGCTGCGCTGAATCCATCGAATAACGTGGCTGCTGACCCGGCACCACATACCACCAATCCCTACTATCAAGGCTGGCCCCAGAGCCAATCTCAACCTCAGGCGCAGGCCAACCAAGCATACGGTGGTTATGGATATGGCGCGCAGTCTTATGGCGGTCAATCGCAGTACTCTCAGCCGCAGACTATGCAGGCCGAGAATGCATCGAGCCGACGTGACGACAATGAACGTGGGGGCCGTAAGGAGTTTCACCGTGGAGGAGGAGGAGCTAAAGACCATAAGGGAATCAACCGCGCCCTCATTGGAACTAAGCCCTGTACCTTCTGGGCCAAAGGCGCATGTTCGAAGGGCGATAAATGTACCTTCCGACACGACCCTAACGATTTGATGTAGTCAACGCAAGGATTGGATTATCCTAGACCTTCAAAGAACCTGGATCTTCTTTTTTTTTTCTCTTGTTAAAGTGTACAACATTTGGCATCCTATGGAGTTTCATCCTACGAGTCAGCAACGGGAGATACGAAAGGAATGGCATTTGCATCGCGTTGGCGGATCCGGGATGGATCATGAAGGGACCTCTCTGCCGTGTTTGATTACATTTGTCTTTTTTCTCTTCTATGCACAACCAAATCATCTAATGTACAATATCCCCTTGGTGGAACGCGGTTTATGACCTGCTATCCCCAAGGGATATTCCTTTTTTTCGGCAAAAAATTGGCATGAGAGGGGCGTTTACGAATGGATGTTTGCATTTCCGCTTCCTCTCCGCGAGGATGGTTTCTTCGGGGATCTTCAAGGATACCTCGTCGAGGAATGTATAATAGTTGCTTCTCTGCATGGCACGACGTCGATACTGTTCATGTAGAACAATTGCATAAGTTGCAAATATTGCATCATACTAAATTGGCTCTGATTATTTTGGTGATTTGCTATGTCCTCTTTACTACTTTTCCTGTGACCCAGTAGTCCTCGTAGATTATTACTCCAGGTGCTTAAACGAGTAGCCTTCCCCATTAAGTGAAGCCATTCTGGATTATTTTGATGGTAAAACAAGTAGATTACTTCCCCGGCCTTGCTTCGCTTTCCTTTGTTTTTCTCGATTCCCCTATAACGCCCCCAACGCCCCCTTATTAATCCCTTCACCGGCTGTCCTCTTCCACAATTACCCAGTCGGCCAGTCACTTCTCCAAACCAAGCCTGTCTTCGATAACCGCCACGATCTCCTTCCATTCCATCATAGCGCCGTCGCCGACATCTCCACAAGCGAGGGTCTTGCTCTGCGGCTTCAGGACCTCGAACCAGCCCCCATCATCGTTCTTGGGCTCGGGAACCGTCCCTTCGTTGTCGGTAGCGGATTGCGCTGTTGGCGTTTTGCTGCTGCTGCTTTGGCGGTTCACGCCCCATTCCTCCTCCAGCACGCGCAGGGACTTGGCGGTCACGGGGTGTCGCCACATTGCCGTGTTCATGGCTCTAATACGGAGTTAGTGCCTCCCTACCTAACCAAGCGAAAAACGGGGGATGGAAAAGGGGGGAAAGGGAGTTCGTTACTTACGGCGCTACGATGATGTGTTTCTTTTGCTTTTTCGTTGTGCTGCCGGTTACAAGCGCTCCGTCGCCGTCGGGAACGGCGAGGTCGCTGTCGAGCTCGCCCCAGGCGTCCCAGGCTCGCACGACGCTGGTTAGGATGCCGTCGGCGAAACCGCCTACGATTTTGGCCATGGTGTTGGCGCTTAGGGGCGCGATGACGAGGAGGTCGGCCCCTTTTTGCTAGTTAGCTTTATGGAAAAGCTATGTTCGTATGTGATATGATAGATTTATGGTGGGAATAGGGGTAAAAAGGGGCAAGGGATTGGGGAAGTGCGGGGAATGCGGGGAATAGGGGGTGGCTTACAGCGCCGTAGCTCAATATGCAGGATTGCATCGCCACGTTTCCACGGCTCGCGCCACTCGTCTGCGTCTACGTAGACGCCGTCGACGCATGGCATCGATAACAGCGAAGATACGGGGGGCTGCTCTCGGGATTGGCCGGCGAGGAAACGGGTTGCTGACGGGGTTAGGAGAATGCGGATGCTGAGGTCTTGGCTGCTGTCTCTTTGGGAGTGGCGCTCGGCTAGGGCTTCGATTATGAGGGGGAGCTTGATGGTTGCGACGGATCCGGAGGCTGCGAGGAGGAGATGCTTTTTGTTGTCTTGGAGGGAGGATGTTAGGCTTGCTAGGGAGTTCTTGCGCCGACGCTCATGGTGGGCGTCGTGTTTTGAGGAGATTGCTTGGAGCATGTTTCTTTGTTGATTGGCTTTTCGCTATTTGTTCAAGGTCCAAATCGTTATTGGGAGAGATGGTTGAGTGAATCTAGAATTAATATAGGTCTTGGCCTCTGTAAGTGAGTCAGGGCAAATTCACGACAGGATTAGTTTCAGATAAATAATATTCCGACGTTAAAATGATGGCATGGTTCGTTCAACGAGATCGGAGGTTAAAGCCGGCTCAAGTCAGGTTTCTTTGATAGGTAACGCCGGATAATGTTAGATAAGCAGATCACGAGTAAGGTAATTGACTTTCTAAGGTTTCCCTTTGTAGTTGGTTTTAAGTTATCTTACTGTACTTGGCATCTCCTTGCGACCCACCCTTGAATCTTGTAATGGTCCACTCGATCCGCCGTCATGCCATGGCACTACCGGTAACGTGGTTCGGGGAAAGCACGGCGCGGAACATGAGGTAAACTTATGTTTCTCTGTGAATGTGGCAACTACAGGGCGATTTAGGGAAGTCATATGATGTATTCAGCAAGTACAGCAGGTGCGTATCAATTAATGACGGATCGTTCGCATCGGCAAGTGCGGGGTCGAAAGCTGATCGACCGGGTATGAGCTACCTATGAAAAGCTGAGCTATGGGTATCTGCGGTTCGATCTAGGGAACCTGCGATCGTGATTTGATTGGTCCCAGCAAGCCACGGCGGCGCATTCCGTGCAGCAGGGCTTACTCATCATACCCCACCCCGAATAAAACCTCCCCCAATAACCTCCGGTAATGCCCCACCCTCAATGTCTTCCTCCAAACCAGTGATTTTTGGAATCCTAGCCGCCTAGTATCGCAAGAGTCGGCGACACTCATGAATATGAGGATATAGGAAGCCGTTAGTAGCACCTAGTGCGCCCTCCTCCCCAGAGCCGTGGACATAGTTGTGAATCCAAGGGGCATCCTCATCGTTCGACTCCGAAGTGCCATCAGTTCCTGCAAAGCTCGGGTTCCAGGGAGACCAAGAAGCTTTGGGATCCTCGGGATCCACCTCGTCTGAGCCCATAAAGGATTCATCGCTCAATTCCAAGTCTGCGAAATCCCCTCCAAGTACCTTGTTGATAATGCGACGAATCTTGTGTGGCGGCATCTGAGAGTAGCGGTAATCGGCGTCCTCTACAGGACTTGTGCCGTTCCATTCATCGATGGCTAGGGCTAAGTGGCCTTGGTGGCCTTTGTCGGCTTCAGGCATTCCTCGAATGCGTGTGAGAGTGGCATAGGTAGATCTGGCTAGGGATAGTTCCTCAATGAAGTCGAGGAAAACTTGGCGGGGAACGACCTTGACCCATTTGTGTCCACTGCAGGCGGTTTCTAGAATTGCCACGATGGGCTTGGCGCGGACCTTTCCGTCGAGGTCCATGTATAGGCAGCGCGATTGAGAGTAGTGATCTGCGATTGCATTGGCATCCGTCATGAGGTCGGCGAGAATCTCGTCGACTTCGCTCCGGTCAAGGTTGGGAACTTCGGACTCGATCGCCCACTTCATGATCGCATCGCTTCCGGCATCGACGATCTCGCGACCCTCGGTGAAGACGAAACCGCGACGAGGGATAACGTCCTTGAGCTTGATGTCATACCACTTCTGCTGTGGGAGATCAGAGCGAGGACTGGTTTCAGGAGAGGCCATTGTGAAGAAGCTGTGATTTTGTGAATGTTAGGAAAAGGATTGAGCGATGAAATTATGGGCGAAAAGACTTACCGATGATTTATCACTGGAGAATAAAAGTGTGGACGACGAGGTGTTTGAGGACGAAAAGGTCGATTGAGAACAAGTTATTATGAATAAATAAATTGTAGGTGAGTGATTAACGTATTGTATGCTGGCTAATGGTAACGTAGGTGTTCTTGAAAGAAGGAGAGCTTACGAGAGAAGATACGAAACTGCGAGAATTCCGATATGAGATTTGGTAAGTTGGTAAATTGGTGTGAGAGTTTGGAATTTACAGCTTCTCGGGGAAGAGATGGTCGAGGGAATGGGCGGGGGTGTTTTTGGTGAGTACGGGGTCAATCATTATGGGAAGTCCCTAGAATTTTGGGCTCGAACTTGAAGAAATGTAAAATGTGGATATTGAGATTTGGATCGATCGGCTGAACACTGTGAAGATGTCAACACCTTGAGCGCCTGGAATTGATCTGGATAATTGAGGGGGGCTCCTGCTTTCTCAAACTACTGCGGCTTCCATAAGCTTCCCAGCTATTCTCTTCACACTACGCACATGACACTCCCTACTAACCAGATAGCCAGGCTGTACGACGGCAAGCCGCGAGACGTTTTAAGGTAAGGCTTCCCGTGGACATTCTATTTATCGCCCTGAACTCATAGCGAAAGAACAAAGGCTATTGTGTAACTCCCTTACCTGGGTACCTGTTTTACTCGAAGCTATAATGAATCCTTTGATCGCCACTATACGATTCTTCTTTTCACCTGGCACCTTCCTTTTGTCATACTACCAAAACACGAAGCTTTGGCCTCTTAGGTATCGGTGTATGGTTAAATGGAGACCCTAATAAATGATCGATACCTATCAAAGACCATAGACCCACTCTTTTCCCATTATAATTGAAGCTCTTGGGTACTAGGAAGTAAGAAGTAATAAGTATCTAATGGCCATGATCTATAGGATATTAGTAAATTATCTAATTCTTTATTTCACAGTATACTTGCTTAATCTTAAACCTAAACGTGTTGATGCAACTTGCTTTCTATTGAACCGCTCCCTTTCTAAATTTTAATACCGTTGATACTCATAACTCTAGTAGAAACGCTGACTCCCATTCCTATCACCGAGCTTGCCGAGAAAGTTGCTTGGACTGGTGCCACAATCATGAACATACTTAGGCTCGGCTTTTTATAAGAGTGAGAAGCACGAACGGACAGTCGTGGATATTGGCATCCTTCGCTTCCCAGATCTCACTCATCCATTCTTCAAGGTAGGTTAGCTAATACTCGGATTCTATGGGTGTAGAGCCTGGTCCTGATAGATATACCATATTGAACTCAAGGCATACTCACATCTAACCGGTTCATGGCCTATTAACACGGCTATAATAACATTAAGGGAGGCATGTCGTTCCACTCTTTTACAGGAGACCCCGAAAACCAATCCTACCTACTTAACTCCCGAATAGCAGTATATTCGTGCACTTTTAAGCTACGAGAGGTCGTGTTTAAAATGATAGAGAAGGATGATTAACAAAGCTGTGGGTGAGGCCGACGTTAAAACCCTAACCCTAACCCCATGATTAGGTAATCAGAACCGGGGATTACGTAGAAACTGGTGGCCTGGGTTGGTCTTATGATATATTATCGTCATAAATACTATTTCTTCATATAATAATTAACTTGCTACAAAAGAAATAAATAAAACAAAACCAAATTACCCTAGTAATAAGATCATAAGATTAACTTAGGTCATGAGTTTCTACGTAATCTCCGGATTTGATCACCTAATCAGGGGTTAAGGTTAGGGTTAGGTCAAGTCTCGGGTTAGGGTTTCAGCGTTGGCACACCCAGGCCCAGGTAGCCTTGACGCTCCTTTCTCTTTGCCATTGACCCCTCAAGACTAATGGTATAATCAATAAATTGGGTGTTTAACTACTAGTTTTTGAACTTTTAATAATTGTATCTACCTACCAACAGCGGAGATAACGGCCTTCAGAAATCTTATGCGCAGGAATGAATAGGGCTTGCAGGCCGGAGGCGGCCTATAAAAATAATCGCCGTAGTCCCTAAAGCAACTATAATTGGTGAATAACATGAGCGCTGTCACCCTGGACCGGGGTGCAATCCTCCCTATAGGTAATTATAGGTCGGATATGACATCTACCTACCAACGTCCCAATATATATAACCCATTTGACGTAAAAGCTGGGCATGTCCTGCATCCTAATTTATTACATTTTCTATGACCTTTCCATATTGAGCAATATTTCAAATTAAATGGTGAATAAAAAGAATGCTGGAAATGGGTGCATTTCACATTACCTGTCTGGTCGCAGCATATGTTGCCTGTGTTGCTGTGCTCTGGGTAAGGTGCTCAATATTATCTCTACCTGTGTACGATCATTCCGCTAAATATTGGGAAGGCCATTACTGTCTTCAGCTATCGTCTATTACTGCACCCCTTGAGAGCCTACCCAGGACCTCTCTTTGCGAAGCTTACAGATCTATATGGCAGCTATTTTGCATTGTCAAAGCGCCTTCATCTTATTACGTATCAAAACCATTTGAAATATGGCGAGTCTACAAAATGCACATTGCATTGACCGCGTGGGTCGCATTCTAACCTCTGTGATGGTTACGTAGGTCGCGTCATCAGACAGGGCCCGAATAAACTCGTTTTCAATTCGGTTGAGGCTTTGCATGGTGCGTATATCGTGATGAAACTTCTATCTAGACTAACTGACGAGGGAAAGACATCTACGATAACGAACGAGTCGTGAAATCTCACGTTTATTCCGTCACACAGCAAGCACCAAATGTCTACAATCTCTTCAACGTCATTGATCGACGAGTACATAAGCATAAGCGTAGGCTTATAGGCCAAGTTACTGGTGACAGGTCTATGCGAATATTTGAGCCTACAATGATCGAACAAATTGATGTATTCATTGATCAACTATCTACATCTTCAAAATCTTCCCATGCAGTCAATATGACGACACTGTTGAAGCGACTGGGCAATGACATTGTCAGTTTGCTGGCCTTTGGGTATCCCCTCAACACTCAAGTCGATCTAAGTCATCGGGCTGTAGAGGATGGTGCTGAGGCAGCGAACTATTACGCCTATAATAGGATGCAATTTCCCTTATGGGGCATTCGGGAACCGAAATATCTTCTGCTCGTGTTAAATAAAGGGTGGAAGACGCGCATGGAGTTCAGGAAAACTTTACGAAACATGATACTCGCCCGAGTTGCTAAACCCAAAGACGCTCAACACGACCTCTACTCAATCGTCGGTGATGCCATGGATTCAGGAGACGCGAAAAATCTCAGGCTGGGTGCAGTGTGGTCGGAAGCTGTCTTTTTCTTCCCCGCAGGTTCGTCTACGACTTCGATTGAAACATGATTCAACCTTTACCATTTACATCACCCTCTACCTTATATCATACGTTTGTCAGATATATACAGGCTAACCCTCTCCGTATACAGGAAGCGATACAACTGCTACGGTTCTTAGCGCCCTATTTTTCTACCTTTCGGGGAATCAGCAATCCTATCGAAAGCTTTCCCATGAAATTCGTTCCACATTTGAAAGTGACGAGGAGATCAGAAGCGGCCCAAAGCTGGCTAGCTGTACTTATCTACGGGCCTGCATAGACGAATCATTACGTATTTCTCCGCCTGTGGGAGGCACCCTTTGGCGAGAAGCGGCGACGAGTCCAGACAACGAACCTTTGATCATCGACGGCCATGTTATTCCTCCGGGGACGCAGTTCGGAGTGAACATGTATACCATCCATCATAACGAAGAGTATTTCCCAGACCCCTTCGCTTTCAAGCCTGAGCGTTGGATTCTGGGCGAAGAGGAATCGAAGCGTACGAGAAGAGATGCATTCTCCCCTTTCTCCATAGGCTATCGTGGTTGCGCCGGTAAACCTATGGCGTATCTTGAGGCCAGTCTCGTTATGGCTAAGACTTTTTGGAACTTCGATTTCGAGAGGGCGCCGGGAAAGTTGAGAGAAGCTGGGGCAATGCCAGAACGACCAGAGCAATTTCAGCTCCACGATGTCTTGACTTCATCTCACAATGGTCCAATGTTAGTGTTCCGACCAAGGAAGAATGATGGCGAAGGATAATAAGTAGGATAAGTTATGCGAATGAGGACGTCTGGAAGAAAATTGTTACATCTAGTTTTCTAAAGTAGTTATTAGGGGGGAGGAAGTTTAGTTAAAAAGGGGCTTTTTGAGGTAGAATGCGAGTAAAAATTAACAGTTCTAAGACTAGTACCTAGGGCCGATTAGACACCAACTCTGGAGCAGTGTTACAGTAATAGAGATAGGTAGTACTGAGTGGAAGCATGCTTTCTGTCTCATACAATACTGCCATCTTTCTCTGTAAATTAACTCATGTCAGCGTTATGAACCATGTTATGAATGGATCCGGGCTAACCAAAAAGCTTCATGTCGCGCTAGCATGTATAACTGCATCATTTCTTACATGATATCAAATATTAGCACGAGACATTTTGACCGTAATACTTGGCTGGCTAAATGCTTCCGTGGCTCTTATAACTGATGACTGCTCTTTGAGTAATACCATGTAACAATCAATTATACTTCAAAACAATTAAATAAGAACAGTTTTATCTGTAGTTGCACAGAGTTATTCTTGCTTTCAAGCTAGCGTTGTGTTAAGGAGGCAACTTATCTGCGACGTCGTCTTAAATCGATCTATGGAGTTGGGCTATTGGAAGTACCACAATGAGGAGTAGAGTTTGTTGCTTTATGAGCCGATATACGCTTATAAAAGGGGCATGATCTGCATGATATCTCTTTCAAGTTCGGCAATAGCAGTAGCGGCAGCAATTACCATCTCCTAGCCACGTATCCATCTCAAAGAGATCATTACAATGTTATATTTACGTCGCATTCTCTCGGCTCTATTGTGTTGGATTTGATAATCATATCGGCGGTCGTTCTAGTAAGTTGAGTGCTATGAATCTTCGACACTGCGGCCCTCTATGATTTTCTTGCAGATTCCCTAAGACACATACTGATCTACGTTGTAGTGATTTGTCTCAACAATTTCCTCGCCGCTGAGTGTTCTATATCTCTAAACGATAGAGACAGAGTCATTGGAACTCTGAGAAATCGGGTCGTTCATTGGATCGTCGAGAAAAATAGAGATGCATCAGATGCCGGTCCGCAAGTGTCTTCTCTCTCAGCACGCGCCAAAACATGGAGCGAACTCTATGCGCAACATGCCGCTAATGGAACTAATGAGTCTGATTCAAGCAATGAGAACGGTATTGACGACGGAATCACGGCTTTGGCACTTCACGAGGACGGCTTCTTGGCATCGTTCTCGCTAAAGAGAGCTGGCATGCTCCCTGGGCGATCCACCGACGCCACCTGCAGCGAGCAAATCCATATTCATTACTGGGCATCTCGTGGGCACGACTCAACAATTTTAAGCAGTTCTCAGATCGGCTCACTCGTTGAGCATGGTCTTAATGACGCCGTTTCAAATAACAGAGAGAAGGCCTGCTACGAGATGACCAATAACGGGGACTGGGACGGCTACCTGAGAGTTTGCTTTAACCATAACAAACCTCAGAATGGATGCTATTCGTGTGGATGGTTTAGTAATTGAAAAAAGGAAAATTAGTCATTTTGACTGCTTTGCACTAGACATCTTTCACTCTTTGAATCGGGGGGTTAGGGGTTGGGTTGGGTTTAAGACTTGGGCCAGGGTTAGGGTTAGGGTTAGAAGTAAGGTTAGGGTTATACACAATTTCACTTAAGTCTGATTACATAACACAGACCCCCTGAGCGGAACCTTGTTATAACAACTCTCCATAGGTAGTTATCCTAAAGTCAAGGAGATATCTTCCAATGGTAACTTGCTCCATGCCTCTTTACCAACATGACCAGATGCAAGGCGGTATGCTACCCCATCCAGCCATTCCACCCACAGCACCGCTATCCTTTCGCTCGCCTTGATACCTTTCACTTTCATTTCCTCATCTCGAATCTTCAAATATACTTTAGATCTATAGATTGCGACCAACTCGACCTGTTTACCAAGGGGCATTTCTCCATGGGCCTCATCATCTTCTACAACCTCTGGAAAACCCGCTGCCTGTTCTTGATTATGGCAGTGCAGAACCCCGACTGGTGTTTCCTCGGCATCTACGAGTTGCAGAACATTCATCCCTTGATATGGGTCATCACTCTCTAATCTACGTGCCCACAGACGAGCCCGTTGCGTCTCGCAAAATAAGTATTCCGTCTGCTCCACGTGGACTGGCGGCGTAGACTCGGATATATTCGCGACGGGGAAGGGGTAGTACCATGCGTTTGTCTCTGTATCTGGGTCTGTCATCGCCTCGTGTTTGAAAATGTATTCGCCGCAGCCGTCTGGGTAAAGGAAAGGATCTCCGCGAAAGGGGGCCTGTGTAGATGTATCGTGACGCGTCCAGCCGGGCGGAAGGGGTTTGCTGAAGTCTTTGTAACTTTCTCGGTCGGTGAACCAGGTCGATCTGATCCGCCGTCTTTCCGAGGCGGCTGCAGTGGGGGAGCCGGCCGTGTACCACTCAGTGATGGGAAACGTCTCCTCGATATAGTTTTGACGGTTGTTGATGCGTGCTGCTTCGCCGTAGCCCCCAGTCAACAAACCCTGCCATCCGATCCATGACCATGAGGGTAGCTGAGATGGATTTAGTTTACTGTCAAAGGAGCGTTCAGACGCGACGCGCCGCCGAAGGTTTACTTGCTTCCAACAGGGACGCCAGCCCAAGGCTCGGTCAAAGAACATCTGTGGGAGGCCGTACAAGAAACCACCTGTGAAGGATCTGCTAGTGATAGAAAGAAGGCCAGAGATGGCAGGAAGGGCATCCTCGTCATAGCGAAGTTCCTTTCGGTTATATTCCGTGATGATGTCGTTCATAGATCCCATATCGGGGAATCCGGCCAGGATGGTGTGTATTCGGGGATTGATATACTGATCAATTTCTTCTCCAAATGTGGTGTCTTCGTGCCACATGCTACAGGAACACTCCCAGTGAAGTTCTTTATTTATAAAGAGTACTTTACGTCCGGAGTTAAGAAACTCTTGATAGGTCCAGCCACGGTCATGGTATGATGCACCATGTGTCACTAAGACATTTAATAGTCAATGATTGCGTCCCATCGCCTTAAAATAGAACGAAAAATAAGCTAGGGGACCGATGCTAGAAGACATTAATCCCTAAGCTTGCCGTTCTCGATACACAGGAGTAACAACTAATGAAAGCAGGCAAGGAGTGCATAATTTCTTACTTGAGAACCGGGGAGCATATCTCATTAAAACCCGCTCTTCCCCGAGCGGAATGACATCTTGTTCTAGTTTCCGAGAGCCAGAGACGCCTTTTAGACCTGGAAGACCCTCATCCGAGTCAGTATCTATAGCGATTATCGTAACAATAGCATTTCCATAGATCACTCCCATGAGCTGCAGTTGAGCAGTCGTAGATGCGCGATCGAAATGTGTAATACAGAGCGAATCCGCCCAGAGGTAACGCTCGCCAAGGACGGATGTGACGTACATGGCGTGTCGGACTACCGGCGAAAGGAATGGTGACATCTGTGGCGTGTCCAGTGCATCCCTTTCTCGTAACTTGGCTACAATCGCAGCATTGAGTTCCAAGCTGGGATGGTCACCATATCTATAACTGAGCGCAACGTAGGGGCCATCGGATTCTTGACCAGGCACCAGACACTTGCGCTTCACATCAATCAACCAAGCAGGTCGGATTTTCCATATCTTGAACGGGTTCTCGCATCTCGCACCGTGTTTTGTTAAACACTCATGTTTCCACCGCGGTAAAAGATCGACATCGGACCAATCTGGATCCAAGATGCGACCGTTCCCCGGATGGTCGGGAGCGAAAACCCGATTGATTAATAGGAGCCTCGAAACGTATCCTACCTTAGAGAGGAAAAGGCTTATGGAGGCACTTCTGTCTTTTGAACGCGGTACGATGCTCACGTCGCAAGTGGCCATTACATCATCTGTCATGTTAACCCATCCTTGTCGACAAACCTCCTTGAAACGCTGGATTAAGGGTGTATGAATTGAACATGGTGAAGATAGCGCCTCACTGAGCGCGCCTAGATGGATATTATCCGTCACCTCAGTGCTTGCTAGGGCAACCCATATCGCATGACAGATATTGCAGTAGCCCTCCATAATGAGCCTGAAGTGTATTAAGAGAATAAGATGCGGGGATATTGGACTTTTGTTGAGATAAATGATTGATGCTTATATCATTCGATACTCGTGCCGGCTACAATCACTTTCGCCCTAGCACCCTAAGGGGTGCCGCGCTATGACTAGCAAAATAGGCAAAAGATACAAATCTATCCAAAGATTATCCTATACCTTATAAATAAATAAAATCTAGATTATTAATATACTTTTTAATTGCATTATAAGGCTTATCTTCATTAACTACTTCTTAAATAAATATTATATATATTTAAAGATATTTTATATTAAAGACAGAGTACTTATGTCTTATATGCAAAGTTTACTCTATTAGAAGTACCTCAGGTAGATTTACGTCTCTTGCCTATTTCGCTAGTCATAGCGCAGCACCCCTTAGGGTGCCAGGGCAAAAGTGATTGTAGCCGGCACGAGTACCTACCAAAGGATGATGAGTGTTGCCTATAAGGCTTCAAGTCACGTGTAATCCTCATGCTGTTACTCACGTTGAAAATATCTACATAAGCCCAACATTTCTTGTCATTCAACAGGGTACATCATAAATATATCCAAAAGGGTAGTGGATCCTTTCCGATATCTCTCTAAATCGTGCACACCTTATACTAACCGACGTAAGCTTACTCAACTTGAATGTCCAATGTGTTTTTGTATTAGAATATTAGGCAGCCGGAAGCCTATGTCCTGTGATGTCGTAAGATAGGCCCGCTTATGTAAGATAAGGTTAAGGTTAGGGTTCAGGCTAGGGTTAGCATCAAATACCGACATATCTTCATACATGTTTTCCTTCATAGTTTTTGAGCGCAGCATGACCAATCTTCTAAGTTTCCACCAATAACGGAATATACTTGACGGGAATAGATAACCCTAAATAATAATTCTATTTGGAATGAGAGATAGCGTAAATCAAGCCCACCCGCCAGCCGGCGGTTGCTCGCCCGACAACTCCATACCCTTAGCCGATTCAATCCAATTGTTCCAGTCAATATCGCTATCGAGATCCATATTGAGATCTGCCGCTTCCATATCGATATTCCCGAATACATCAACAGAAGGGTCAGCATCGGCCCACAGCCAAGCTCCAAAGCCCGTGCCTAAGTCTGTAGGGCCGGATGCAAAGGAGTTGTAGGACGAGCCAGCTGCTTGCGGCCCTGTTTCAATTTGATCAGGAGACTTCGTTGTTGTGCGGAGGTTTAGTCTAGAGTCGGTTTCGCTTGGAACATTCGACACTGCGATTCCACCGCCTTGTGAGAACTCGGGTTGAAGATAAGATCTAAAGTCTTGCTGCGACGCTGACACTCCTGTACTGTATTGAGGAATGGATCTAAAGTTCGGTGTATTAATGTCTGTCGTCTGATCAAAACTCGACAACCCATGGGCCCCGGGATCATCTGATCCTCCCGGTACTCCGAGTCCAACAAGTCCCCTCCATCTCTCACGGAAGCTCTCTATATTATCCGGGCTCGAAAACGGTCCGGGACTAGCTGGATGCTGAGCTTTCCGATCTTCCTCCTCCAATACCTTCGCAGCTTGTACATCTTTCCTTAACCTTTCGATCTCAGTCTCTCGATGGCGGCGCACCTTGGCCATAAGCTTACGCAGCGGTACCCAGAAATTTATATTCGGGTTATCAGCCGCGACACTGGTATTTTGCTGGGCGGGGATAAGCCAGCGGCTATGCAAGGCGACCCAAGCGCGTTCGACAGAGGGGCTCCAGGGGCGGCGTGTGGCCTCAATGAGCATGTATACGATGGAGTACCAGTGCGTGTATGTCTGGAAGAGCCAGCGCCAATTACGACAGGCGCGCTCAGCATTCAATGCGTGGTTGTACTCGGCGACTTCGATGGCCGCGATGAAGAGTTTCGCGCGCAAGGTTTCGGAATCGGAGTTCTCCTCATGGGGGCAAAAGAACACAGGGAAATAGATGATTAGACTCATCTTGGCGATGAGGAGTCGGGTTATGGTGACGGAGACCCAGTAGCTAACGTTGTCGGTGTCATGGGAGTATTGGAGGTATGTTCGCTCTAGCTGTATGTCCAATTCGTTTAAGAGCCGGCTCTGTTCTTCTAGACGCGACGTTCCGTCCTTAAGACTTAGAGCCATTAGTTTCTGTGTTACATTGATTTGGCCCGAGAACACAATGGAAAATGTCATATCCGTTAATCCTTCACGCTCCTTGGGCGTTTCCTTCGTCTCAGGATCGATATCAGAATCGTTGATGTTTAGGGGGAATCGCGTATCGAAGCTGCCTTGGGTGATGGTAAGATCTGTGCCTTGATCTTCGGAGGCCCTCACATCCACGGCACACAATGCCCACCACACTCTTCGTCGCATTTCGATTTCGTATGGTGTGAGATTAAGAAACCGGCTGCCGTCACGTTGTAAACCAAGAGCCTGCCCCATTCTAATAGCTAGTCCTGTCATCATCCATACGAATCGCGGGCTATCGTGGCGACGAAGTAGGAACAGGAAAATGACAAAGGCTTGTAGGAGGATTATGTCAGGGGCGTTAAGGAAGTCTGCCTTTGCTAAAGCGTATTCCAGGCCAAGGCGATACTTAAGATTGAGTTCGGTCTTGGTAGAACAGAAATTTGCTAGGATCTAAGGTAAACGTAAGATATGAGGCATAAGCATCCAATGTAGGCTTAGGATATGGAAAGAGAACTTACATCTTCCTCTTCCATCGAAGTGATAGAGGCATAGTAAATCGCAAACATCAGAGCCTCGTTTGCCGGCGTTAAGGAGGATAAGTTTCCACCCGCATCCTGTACCATTTTAGAGATGGTAGGAATGTGAACAATGCGAACCACGACGTTGATATTCTCAGAGAAAACATTGAGGAGGAAGGGAATTTGAGAAGGTAATGGGTGGTAGTCGCGAAGATCTGCTGATAATGAGTTAAGATGATTCCGAAAAAGAAACGCATGCCGCTCTAGAGGTGTTCGTTCTAGCTCTTGCGTCGAAGGGGTCTTTCCGGGAGAGTCTTCATCTCCAGAGCTATCATAGTCCCCACCAGCCAGACCTTCCGTATCCATTTTCAGGCCATGGAGCTACATGTGCATTAGTTACTCAAAAGCAAGCACGTGATGTATGTCGCCTCACCTCGTCGTTGACGCGCGACCAAAAGCCGCTACTCACATAGCGGCTTTGGCCAGCATCCCCGAGAACTAGGCGCCCAAATGACGACTGTACGTTCGACATATTCTCGATTGACGACGAAGGTTCAACATGATGACTAACACCTCGACCGTGGCCTGAATTCTCGGGAGAGTTGGCCGAAGGCGAGCCGCGGGCATTCGCATGCGCCTGTTCTAGCTGGCCACTCAACTCCTTGACAAGCCCTTCAAGGCTCCGTAGTCTATCCATAACTTGATTTACGCTGGGATCGCTTTCCTGCGCCGCCTTGGCACTATTCGCGATTCTCTCGAGCCGGCGAGCCCATCGCGGCGGCTTGTCCAAGTTTGGGAAGACGCAGGGGATTTTTGCGCGACGACAGTTCGAGCATGGGGATGATTTGTCGCATCGCACTTTGCGCGTACGACATGTAACACAACTACGCAATTTCACCGCCCCCGACGGCGAAGTTGCTGTCCCTCCACTTGGTGAGGTCCCGGTGCTCGCGTGTTTCTCGGGGGGCGAAACCGAGTCAGGGACACCCAGCCCCACTCCGCTCGAAACATCCGGAGTCGCTGCCGAGACGGCCACAGCCGGAACCTGCGACATTCTTTACTGTCCAAGGACGGATCGGCTACTTATAGGGTCGGACGGAGACCTCCCTAAAATCACAAAAGAGATGGTTTGGCGTGAATATGCGCTCGATTTCGCGAATCTAGGTGCCTGCTAGTGGGTCCCGTAAGCAAGAATATGCCTATTAGGGGCTAGCGCCCGGGTACTGGCATAAGGAGCCGGGTGAACTACGCCCCGACTCAGCTGTATCTGCAACGAGAAATCAGCGAACCTTGACCAGTATGCCACCGGTCTTAAAGCTTAATTAGCTCGTAAAACATCGATTCCGACGCTCTCCACCAGACGCCTAAGATCACCTCTCATCCCTCAAAATGCGATGCAGTAGGTATGTTACTAGTTTACCTAGCCTTGCCTTGATTTCTTTAATTGAGAGGTGCTCTATCTCAATGGACTTGGTCTGTCTTGTGTTCCATGTATTTTGGCTTGGTTTCGTTGTTTTCCTTCGGTTTGATTAACAAAACCAAATTACACTACGCTCAGGCCGACATAATCACCAACGCCCCCAGCCACTCCCTGCTACCAATGTCATAGCGCTAGATATACCAGTTCCCTTTCTCAAATCAAGCGGCAATCTCACGCTTTTAATGATGTTTGTGGCTTTTAAGAGACATCCTGTAAACACCCAACTGACCGCATTCATTGGGGTCTCCCGACGATGTTCATTGAGAATATTCGTGTCTAAAGTGCGGACGGCCGATTCCAGGCGTGCAGTATTGGCCGCTTAAGGGGCCGTAAAATACAGGGGCGGGGGCGGGGCGGATGCTGCTGTTGATCGTAGAGCGGGTCTCTGCGACACCATACAAAAAGCGCTTCGAAACACGATAATATTACCAAACTATTTGGGTATTTGAATTGAGGCCTGAAAGTTGGTTTGGGTGTCGAGTTTCCCGGGGAGGAGAAGGAAAGGGTCAAATGAAACAAGTTCAATCAGCTCAATCAAACTAAATACCTAGTAGTTACAGGGAGGTAGGTTGGTGTAACCCGTGACGTATAAAATCACCCATTCAAGACCTTTGGCAACCGCAACCTCTAAATTAGGTAACTTTGAGCTTGAGGAGCTTTTTTCGGAATAACCACTAGGTACTAGGTAAGTTCCCTGAAACATACATCTAATTATTTACTAGATTTGTTTGTTTACTTGGATCAATTATTCGCTTGACTTTCGTTTGGTTACAGTCAAACATCTAGATACGATGATTCTCGTCATGTTCGTGCACCCCTTGCTTTTCTCATCTTATTCCTTGTTACGTGAGCTTTTCGATCGTCTCCTGTGTGCGGTTTGTCCCGACACGACAGTTTTCACATGCGTCAAAATATACCGGTTCTGATCAATATTGCAGAACGCACGCTAGAAAATTAGAAGACTTATCTCTTACTAATATCTTATGTCATCTATAACTCTTACCTAATTACATACTAAGCCAAATGCTATTAGGTAAGCATAGCGACTTTGAATGACTCAGCAGTCTTAGCTAAGCCGTACCTGCGCCGATGATGCTTACGTACTCGACCCATTTCGCAAATTCTAGGGTGGCTCCCGAGCATCAGCAAATAGACCGGGGGAATTGCACCCCGACCTAGCTAGACCCACAGCGAAAAAAGAGCGAAAACTTACCGTGAAGGAAGCGATTTCTTAGCGACCTACTAGACCCGTTCATTATGACAATTGGGAAGAGTCATTGCCCCATGGAGGACGAATGTATAAAATGTTTTCTGCTTTCTTGCTGCAGAAGCCACGATGCCACGATACAGTATACTGCCTTTTTAGCCAAGCATCACACATTTCATTCGAAAACTTTCAATATTAATAAAAATTAATCTACCTACCTAACTTAAAGTTATGGCGCAAAAGACAATCGCATTCTTCGGCGCAAGCACTGGAGTGGGCCTTGGGGCCCTAAAGACCTCCCTCGCCGCAGGTCACCAATGCATCGCGCTATGCCGCAATCCAGCCAAACTCATCGCGCTCTTCGATCTAGAGAAGACACCTAACCTGGCAATCGTCCAAGGCAATGCGCATGATGTCGCTGCCGTGTCGCGGTGCTTAAAGGCGTCAGAGACCACGTTCGTCGACGCGATTGTGTCTACGATTGGTGGGGCCTTCGTCTGGAGCAAGATGACGCTCGACGATCCTCATGTATGCGAAAAGGGCATGAACGTCCTGCTCTCCGCTATATCTAATCTGCGAAAAGAAGGCGTGACAGGGCATCCTCACATCATCGTATGCAGCACAACAGGCATGTCGCGCTTCGGCCGCGACACACCTCTCGCCGTCACCCCATTCTACTCCGTTGTTCTGAAGGTGCCGCACGCGGACAAATTGGCCATGGAAGACAAACTCGCGAGCAGTGGCGAGGAATTCACCATCGTGCGCGCGAGTCTGTTGACAGACGGAGAGACGGACAAGGAAGTCCGTGTGGGGATTGAGGACCCGGCAAAAGGGATCGAAACCAAGGCGATAGGGTACACGATCTCGCGTGAGGACGCGGGGAAGTGGGTCGCGAGAAATTTGGCCGTGCGCAGGGATGAGAAGTACCGGAATAAGATTGCGACAATTACTTACTAGGCGAGAGGGCCGTTTGGAGTTTCATGACAGTATATTAGAAGGCATATATTAGTGTCAAGAGTCAAACATCTTCTTTTGTTTGTTTTGGGGGATAAAATACTGTATATTGATATTTGCATTAGCTAGGCGCTCTAAGTATAGATTGGATAGGGGTCTTTGAAACCTTCGAAATTTATACCACAGAAAAATACCTATTATCCCTTATAATGACTAATTTGGGTAGCTCACGCATTTTTGGTGATAGAAAGTGCTGATTAAGTAAAGAGGGGATAGCTCAAAATACAGTTTGTCACAGTAATATTGATACCGTCCCGCACCTAGCCCTAGCAGCCAGCGCGATTTACTATACTATTAACCTTAACGAAGGGCGGCTTTCATGCAGAAGAGTTACTAAAGACCTAGGTATATACTCAAATTTCCAAAATCCTCAATCTTAAATAGGTAAATCAGGGCCATGCTAGGTATAATTAGGTACCTAGACAAATCACTTAATTTCATAATATCCGTAGCGGAGGTAACGTCTTTCTTCTCCCTCCTTAATATAGGGAAAAATATGTCCTAAAGTATCACATAAAAGATACCAGGAGGTACCTACTTAGTACCTATCGATACTCTGTAACATAGCCCGACTTAATTATTTGTAGCAACCAGGAGAAAAAAAAAGAACCTTTGATTCAAATGCTTACATAAACAGGTGTTAAAGATCTTGTAACTGAATATAGCGACAAAAAAATCTCATAAATTCCCCGTAACATTGATTTTCTGCTGCTTGATGTCCCCTTAGATCTTCTGTGACTCTACCTAATGAGGATCTCGTGGATCAAAATTGGAGGAAACCTGGGATTTAACGCCATATGGTTCAGATGACTCCTCGTAGGTTACGGATACTGTTATATTCTTGCGTATGCCGTTCTCTTCACGGAATCCAGCATCAGCTGTATTGTTCTGGCCAATTGCATATCCATGAGTCCCACTGGGCTGAAGTTCAACATGTCTACTAGATTCGACAGCAAAAGCGAGCTCGTGAAGGCGCTCGAAATGATTATGGTCTTCTAGGTTACTGCTCGCCTGGTGCCGCTTTGAGCCGAAGGTATTTATTGTAGTGGAAGGGACGCCATCATTTCGTATGAAGTCCCCGGGGTTTCTCAAAATCGGTCTCAAGGTTGGTATGGAGACAGCTAGAAGGACAAGGTAGGCCTCGAGTCTATAATTATGAGTACACAGGCGCGAAAGCTTGATTTCGTTCATGGTGTATAATATAAAGGAGCAGCTAACTTACGTCCACCAGATTGCTAATCTAGCCATGGCATCTATGTCATTAATCAGTAGGTACACTCATCACCATCGTATAGAAGGATGACTACTCACAAGTGGCATCATAAGTCTCAGCAAGGGAGCGAAGGTAAATAGCCCTAACCATAGACGCTACCATTGCGCTAATACCTATGATAAGAATTCGTACAGTTGCTTGATATTTCAAGATAACGGGTAGCTCACAATATACATAATCCCATCATGAAGCTTAACGGGAATTTTTGCTTTAACCCCATTTTCAAGTTCCAAAATAGGCTGGTTGGGAAAAGTGCTAAAACAAAATCCACTAAACAGCATACAGCTATATTTGGTTAGAATCTGAGTATGGCAATAACAGTGGATATTCTACTGTAGAGACACTTACAGCTTTGGAAGTAACCGGCGTACTGTTGAACCGCTCGAGGCCAGCAACTGGCTCCGACGTTTGGATCCCAATAGCCGTTAAGAGGCTGACATTGAGCAAGACCGATAATAACAGTCCCAATATCGACTACAAATTGGACGCATATGATTGCCCATAGAAACCGCCGCTGTATCTTCTTCGGTGGCATAAGACCAAGGAGGAGGAAGGCAAACGATATTCGGCCAAATCCGGATGATAAAATAGAAAAGAACTCGGAGAGATATACCCATTTAATGGCGTACATCTTATGCGTTGGCTGTGATTTTAGAGCTTCAATATGCTGTCCTAGACCCCAAGAGGTTGATATTGTCAAGAATGCACTGTTACCGAGAGCAAGAGCCTGTCATAAACTTATTAGCTACGTAGTCTCTAAGTTTAGGTGATACAAATTTCAAAATGTATTCTTACAAGAGTAACTGCAATTATGTAGTCATCAATTGTAAGAAATCGTACAATTCGTAGGCGAACATAGAAACGTGCAATAACTATTATTGTAGAAATCGCCGCAAATGCCCATGAGACAGCGACCACAGTAGGTCCAAGGTCATTCGGCGACATTGATTGGTTGAGATACCTAGTATAGGTTCTCTGTATACAAGAAACCAGATGGTTGGAGGTAGTAGGTATGGAATGAGAAAGGTTATAACACCATAAAGAAAAGAAAAATATGAGATACAACGTCAACTATTCATAAAGAAAGAAAAGGAAACGAGACTACCTACTAAGTAGGTAGGTCTCTAGCTAGATATACGAAGATAAACAATTTATTTACCTTTCATCCGTTAGAGTTCTCCGAGTCCTATATGTCTACTTCGTAAACCACTATATAATTCAATTCTCGTCATCTGCGCTTTGATACCTAGGGATTATTGGTTTGCACTGCATATGATGACGAACTTAGGCAAGCAAAACAGTACCTGCATCCCTCCGAAAATATGAACCAACAGGTTACACCGATGACAACTCCCGTTTTTCGGCAAAGCTTACATGTTTGCTTCAAATCATGCTCCCCTCTTTTCTCATTCCTCCTTCTCAACCATCTTCTTTCTGATTATTCATCATGACTTCGGACCCGGACCAAATCATCGAGAGCCTTAATAGCATCAGGCTAAGGTTCCCCTTGAAAGACAATATCCACGCTAAGGAGGAGGCGTTGCAGTTAAGCAAACAACTGACAGCTAGCCTAGAAGATCCAAGAAATGCTGCCGTGAATCTGGCACTTTCGGTATTTCTCTCTATTTAGTGAGGTATTTCTATACATATATCGACTCACTCTCTTTGACAGCCACTTGTAAGCATAGCTGCTCGAATCGCTATCAACCTTGACCTTTTTAAGTGTATCGTCAACCAAGGCAAACCTGTTACCTCTCAGGCACTTGCGATTCTATCTGGTGGAGAGGAATTGCTAATTGGTAGATTGCCTTGGTACTTTCTAATATCTTTACATAAAGATAATCTAATACACCGACAGTCCGAGTTCTAAGGCTTCTAGCAGCTACTGGCTTCGTAGAAGAGGTCGGAGAACGAACATGGGAAGCAACACCAATCACAGAAGCTATGGCGACAGAAGGAATCGCTGCGGGACATAGATTTCTGTAAGGATTTCCAAGATATAAACAAGCGCATGAATCATTTGATACTTACAAGTACCAGTGGTGAGATGATTATCGGTGCTGCGACCAAAGCCCCTAAATGGCTCAAAGAATCCGGTCATCGTTGCCCAACTGACCCCCATGACGGCTTTGTGCAATGCGCTTTTCAAACGAAGCTAAATATATTTCATTTGATGAGTACGATGCCGCCCACTTTGAAGGATTTCAATGTATTCATGGGGAATACAATGGGAGCGCGGAGTTACTGGGTTGATTGGTTCCCAGTGAAAGAACGACTCCTTCATGGCGTGTCGGGAGAGTCCGCTTTGTTGGTCGATGTCGGCGGTGGAAAAGGGCATGATATCGTTGCATTCCACGGCAAGTATCCAGAAAAGGGGCTTCTAGTACTTCAAGACCTAGTCGCCGTGACAGACAACCCTGAAGGGATTGGTTCATCTATCAAACGAACGACGTACGACTTTTTTGCCGAGCAACCGATAAAAGGTAGAACTATCCCTTCATTCTTAGTAAGATGCTACTGAAGGTAGATATACTAATTATTATTTAGGGGCACGGACATACTTCTACCATCACATTCTTCACGATTGGTCAGATGAGAAGTGCTTGGAGATACTGGCGCAGCTCAAGAGGGCAATGAAACCGGGCTACTCAAAACTCCTCATCCACGAGATGATTATCCCGGAGCGGGGAGCTTCCGCCTTTTATGGCCTGTATGATATGACCATGATGGCCTTCAACTCAGGCATGGAACGATCTGAAAGGCAGTGGGAAGAGTTGCTAAGCCGGGCTAGCTTCGAAGTTATAAAGTTCTGGCCAGCTCCTCAAGAGGCGGCTGATGGGATCGTGGAGGCAATGATTAGGGAATAGACGGTTGACATGAATCGAAATTTACACCATGGTGTTACGAACTCTCATTAATATAGGTACTGGGTACCTAAATTAGTACCTACCTGAGCTAGTTAGTATATTAAGAGTTGAATACAACAAGCCCACTTCATCACTCCATGCTGTATCTCTGCTATCTTCTGCCAGATTTTAGATTAGATAGATACTTCGGCATTATTTTACGTTAGGAGTGTGTAAGATAGGGTATCGAATGAAAGGAATACGAAAGGGGCAAACGAATAATCAAGGAGATATTAATAAAAAAGCATAATTGACAAGGATTGAAATTTATTATGGTTGGGCCGCTGTGTTGTGCAATACAGCAGCAGGTGTTTGGGTTTTAAGGGGGAGCCGGGAATAAAAGGGGTGTCACGTGACCAATAAAAACACCTTGCTCTGATCACCGAGAAACAAAGTACCAACCTACTAATTGCTAAGTTTAATTTACTAAGAGTATTCGAAAGGGATGATCTCTCCTGTGCCGTTATAGAGATGTTTCACAGCTTGTTTGTCGTTCCACCCTTTACCACCCGTTGCCTTATATCTTTCAAGTGCTCCTCCTATGTACGATGCTATTTCCAGAAGCTTCTCCTCGTCGAGTCTTCTACCCATAACTTGGATACCTGCTGGAGCTCCATGGTACGTCTCAGCGTTATCTAATAGACTTATGTCAACATATCTGCTGCCCCCGTTATCATTGGCTCCTACTTACAAAGACTCATGTTGGACTTATCTCGAACTGTTAACGGTTCAAAACTCGGGTCAATTATATCTAAGTCTCGATTGGCAAATGTTACAGGGATAACCACCGAAGTGTAATCCAAAACATTAATGAAACAATTGTACCCTTTTTAATGTTAGTTATTTCCAATCATTTATCATGGGATTAATGGATTCTTCCATTAATCCAGGGATGTCGTTGGAACTGTACAAATCTATAAAGCCATTTGAAAGAACTCACCGAAGTAGTATGATTTTCCCGGAAGTACAGCTGCATGCGGCGTAACAGGGAGTATCACTGCTTCCGCAGGAAGTCCTTTCATAATTGTCAATCAACGTATATCACTGTATTATTAGCTTGGCTAACCATTGTCTGTTTCGGCTGAAGTAGAATTCCAATAATCCATATATGACTCTCGATATTTCTTCATTCTATCGCAGTAATATCCGTGATCCCTCGACGATATAGACGGAATAGGTTTCCCTCCAGGAAAAAGGTACTCGATCTCTGGAACCGGTGGCTCTCCGGAGAGGTGTAAGTTCTCCCAAACATCCATACATCCATCACCTCGAGAAATCGCAGTCTGTATATAATTAGCATGGGGTATTGTTTATAAGTGCAAACCTTAGTTACTAACATGAATATCTGTAGCTTCATCGGGTGACAACTGCCTCCACGGAATGACCTGCAGATAAGTTAGCTACGAATCCATTCGTACCTTAGGTATTGATAAAGCTATGAGGCACAGAAACTCTGCTAACATTATGGCCTTCTCTCTCCAAAGCCGTTTTAACCATTCGAAGTGCGCGAGCGATAGGTGGATGTGGCCTCACGACGCCGTCATGTTCCATGAAACCCAAGTTTAGGTGGGGCATATCGCATGATTTATAATCTGATGTGCACCGGTATGGGATTGGCAATGTGTATGGATCATAGAGCCAAGGTTGGACAGATAACAAGGACTCAAAGACAAGATGAATCGCAGCAATAGAATGACCGATAATCCCTATCACAGTTGGCATAACTTGTTGCCCCGCCCCCTAACAAACATGTTAAAACATGGTTGTGAAATGAGGGAGCAAAGTAAATACCGAGTTTGCAACTCCTTTGAAGGGAAGTCGTCCTGCGGAAGGCTTCAAGCTAAACAATCCGTTGTAACAAGCAGGCATAGACACAGAGCCACCTTCAAGTAAATATTAGAGCTGTGGCAGAGAGTAGAAAAGAGTTAATTCCAACTCACCTATATCGGTTCCAAATCCAATTGGACTCCCCCCTAGCGCTTGAAGGGCTCCTTCACCTGGGAACCCATGGTTATTCACTAGACATAAAAACGAGTCTGGTTGGGACTTACCGCCTGATGACCCTCCGGCGGAAAGCAATGTGTTATATGGATTCCATACATATCCGCTAATATGATTGTTCGTCTCAGGCGCCTATTAATTCGTTAATGTTATTTTTGGATACATTAACTCGGAAAGAAACGGACCCAGAGGCTAGTAACAAGTGATGTCTATATGATTGATGTTAGTTATATACCCCGGGTACCAATATAACTCGTTCTAAAATACCTTTGCGATGGGTACTGCACCCAAACGTATCAATTCGCGGACCAATTCACTCTCGAACTGTTGTTCTTTGCCCGTGTTCTTACGTCCTTCGAATGTGCCAATCCATCCAACATATCCCATCGTTGTCTCCATGCCTTTAACGTGAAACTGGTCCTTGAGTGTAATTGGAATTCCATGCAAAGGCCCAACAACTGTTTGATGATTTTCGTAATACTCATCGAGTTTCTGAGCCCTGGAAATCGCTTGATCGAAGCCTACGTCTAAGAGGTTTCGATTCTAGAAAGAATTAGAAAGGTAGGTACCTAGGTATCTTGGTATTTACAAGTGGGATTAGGAGGTCCTACAAGTTGGTGTGCAATTGCTGCCCTTTTGCAGAAAGCTGTCACTATCTGTGTGGAGTTGAAAGACCCCTTGAGGATTCCTTCACATAGTTCTGGGACATCCATCCCTGTAAAGCGTTGAGTCTCATCATCTAGAAGGCTCTCGATAAATCCCCCTACGATAGCTCGTCTATTTTGGATTTCATTCAAAACAGAATCTGGGAGTATCCATTCAGGTTTAATTTTATTTATCGTAGCTTGCCTTCTTCTTGCTGCAACTTCCTGCCATGAGCTATGACTCTCAGTTATATGAGTGCACATAGATCCTCAGGTTTTCAAGATTGTGGTAGATTTAGAGTAAAGAATGATTCTGACAATTAAGGGACTTAAAATAAATAAGGAACTTACAGGTTAGGTGCTAAGGCATGATATTTATTTAACATTGATACTAGCATGACTCGCTTCCTGTCATTGGTTGCCCTGAGTACCTACTTACTTGGCTTTGTGTACATTGGTAAGGTATTTTAATGTGCATTTTTCTCGGAAGAATTCCCAGCGTCGTCCATATCGAGTCATGTAATCGGCTATGGAAAGTAGCACAATTCTTGGAATTGCACTTCTAATCAAGTGGCATTGAAGGGTGTAGGTGTGACACTCCACGATGCAATGATTAGACTTCATCTAACTGTGCAAGGTAATCAATGAGCTGGAATATCGGAGGATGTCAGTAATGTGTAACAAAGACACTATGATAATATTAATCTCTGCATGCCGGTTCAAGAAATTCATACAGTGCATAGGTAGGTATGAAACATTATCTAGTCTCATATCTTCTGTATTACCTTGCATCAATTAACTTGTAAGTCTACCAATCAGAGCTAATTGTAATTTCAACCGGGGAAGTCTGATGGCGGTCAGAAATGGCTTCAAAACATTATCTGGAATGTCTGGTAGATACCTATGGTGTAACGTATGAAGGTACCCAATCGATAGGTACTAGGTACCTACAGGTACCTCATAGGGCCAATCAGCACTAGATTTCAGATTTGACCGGTTCGGGTTGGACGATGGCGGGGAGGGCTTAGCTACTCAATGCCGTGAAGTATATTGACAAGTCATTTGAGGCGTCGAATATTATAGACTAATATACACAGCTGAGATATAGATGAAACAATCAGAAGACGAGAGTATCTCTTACCGGTTCACGCAAGCCCATAATCACAGAATTCGGTTGGCGATGTTAGAAAGACTGAGCAATCAGGTTGTAGTTTTATCCTGATCGGTTCAAGACCAATTTAACAGGAGCTGATGCTGAGGCTATCTTAAGGCTTAATCCGAAAATGCAGAACTGACCTTGGTGGTCCGAAACCATGGTTCACACCCGCGTATAAGTTATTAGATCGGGATACCCACGAAAAATACCAGCGACTGGGTAAATTAAGATATTAGAGTATCATGAGTTAATAAGACATATATGAATCTATTAGTACTTCATACAGAGCAGTCATGACACAGCATGGGATAAGCATGGAGTCAGAACCAGGTACTCCTTATATATCGATGATTAACGAAAATGGTGAGTCTTTGAGGGGTAAGTGTCTCGGAAGGTTACTAATCATAATAATTGCGTAGAAACGTTCCAGCCGCCACATATGTCACCTCAGGGATTGCTACGCAATCTATCAAGTTCCAATCAGAGTTTGGCTGGTACGCCACCGCCTTGGGCGAGAGCAGACCGGTCGGATAAAAGAAGCAATGATACAGTATTAGCAGAGACCAGGTTGGGATCCCCTCAAACGGATTTACTTTTGGAAGTGGGAGCATGGGCTTCAGTTTCATTACCCAGCATCCATGCTCTGAATATCTCACAAGATTCATGTTCAATGTCTCAATAAGTTGATCAGGTCTTCTACGAAATTCGAGGTTTAACTAGATCCCGAGGGACCGGTACACTACATTCATTTGATCAGGGTGGTATTATTGAATTCTGCACCGTCAATCACTTGCCCTTTTTACCCTTCGTTCCATGAAATCTAAACGTTATAGAGCAATCATAGCTAGATGTTACCCTCGTCATTGATACTTATATCCTGTAATGCGGTTAACACGTCTCTCAAACTTGGACGTCCGCTGCCTAAATCAATATTTCCTTTCTCTAAATTTCCCAGCACCTCGTTTGCCCACGTCAACTCAGCATGCCACCATTTCAAAGCCATATCAATCGTACTGTCTACAGTTACCTCAACTGATTTCTCGATTGGCTTTCCCTCAGTGGGAAAAACATATCCCGCATGATGCGACAACCTATTTGCCGCTATCACGGACCCCTTCGTGGACCATTCATCATATCCCCACCCTGGAGCATCTCGGGTACATCTCCATATAATTTTTCCGATACGTAAAGGGGTCTGTCGCATTTGGGGAAACTTGCTACTATGGTTGATCGGATAGTTATGCATAATACTCCTACGTAAGTCGCCGAGGCCTTCAAATACAGCATAGATGAATAACCCAAGTGTGTATACCATAGCTCTTTCCTGCTGTAATGGATTCAAGTTTGCCCAAGGCTGATTGAGGGAACTGTCTTCCCAGGAGCCCCGAGATTTTTGGCTTAGCAAACGGCTGTTCCTCTGTGCAAGATTTTTAATATGGGGCCACTTATCTAGACTGCGGGATCCCTCTCTATCATCGTTGGACTGGAGATTCTCTGAGTAGAGGGAGAGAAGTATTTCAGGAGGACACCAATCGTAATGATTTCCGCGCTGCTCAAAGTCGCAGAGAATGGCATGGGTGTCAGAGACATCGTCGGAGCCTGACAATAGAACGTTATCCGGGCGAAGGTCGGAATAGAATGTCTTACACCGCTCCTGGATGTGGATCATCGCGGATGTCACTTCAACACATACTTTCAATCTGTGCTCTGGCGATAATGAAGCTAAGTTGTTGCGGATGGACTCTCGAGGATAATAGGGCAACAGAAACCCGAATACACCGGCTTTGCCGCCGAAATTAGATTGCTTCGTAACCAGTCGGATGGGCGATGGCATGATATTAGGGTGCGGAGGACATTGCAGGAGGAATCGCAGTTCATTATAAAGGTACGTCAAATGTTCCGTGTTGGATTTGAATACGAATTGTTGCGTTCCTTTAATGACTTCGTCTACTAGGTGTACTAAAGTTATGCTCTCATGAATCTGATGCATAAAACGAAGACGAGAGAGGTCTACCGTTTTTGGCCATTGTTCCTCAGGAATATTGGGCCATAACGCTTGGAGCGACCGTACAGAAAGTGCCTCCCTTTCAAGCTCGAATGCCGGCATCATTAAGAGTTTCATGATCTTTGGATTCGGATTTATACTGGTGAAAATGAGTCGCGATCCAAACGGCAATTTGCGATAACGAGCCAGAAAAAGCGGGTCTTGTATGCATTGTTCATCCAGCGCTCGACAAATGTAATGCGAAATCCCTAGCCTGGCCAGTGCCCGGTTATCTTGCAAGGATACGCTGATATTTAAGCCCAAGTCATCACGTAAGTGAGGTGGGTGTTGGAGTTGATCGCGAATAAAAACATCAATTCGGAGTGGCTCGAGATCATTCAGGAGATTGAGGGGCACGACGAAAAACTGCGTTCCGCAACCAGTTGCACCATCAACCCTCCATTTCGTACCAGAGATATCGAAGTTGTCGATCCTATTCTTCGGATTCAAACGGGATCCACTCCAGTCGGCCGAGCTGAGCTGAGCTTCATGCTGACTGTAGTACCGTCTTAATTGCTCATGCTTCAGAACGAGATACGGCCGAGAGAGCAAATCGGTCGCTAAGCTGCTCAATTCCATGGCAACTTCAGGTTATTTACAATACGAGATACGAAATGAACTCTCAATAAGCTAGATCGTTCTTTTCCATGCCTAATAGGTACCTACATACCTAGTAGGTAATATGTCATCTGTAACAGGATATGACCCCGCTTTTGTGAGGCTTACAGTACTAGACCTAAAGAGTTATGTTCAGCATCTGCGGGACGGAAGGTCGGACCGAATATATGGGGATGCCGACGAAAATGTCAGCTTGATAGTTTGGGATCGACGACGCCATTGCTACGTTGGGGGCTCCAGATATGAATAAGAGCCAAAATGGAAATACCTCGACGATTACCTACATGAATTAGGTTGTGTTCCGCCCGCATTGATTAACTATTGAATAGCCACATCGGCCATGCCGTGTGGAGGGGTTGTCCGACGTCGTAGGTGGCTTATCTTCACAGCTCTAGCAATTTAGACTCACATTTGAAAAACAATAGTATCATAAGAAACTCCATACTTCATTAATTATAAGGGGAGTCTCTACCTATGGACCTTACGTACAATGCTAGGAACTTAAATTCCGATATCTCCTGCCCAAATTTCCATCGCTACCGGGATCCACTTCTCCGACAACCTGGATAACCTTAACTGTTTACCGGACATCAAGACCCATAAGTTATAACCCCATATGCTCCACAAAACCCGATCATCCTCCGGGGAAGGACGGGTAGAGACATCGCAACTTCCCGATCCACCAACCAAGACAGCAACAGAGGATAGTTGGAGCTCCAAAGAAGTTTCCTTCGATAAGAGTGAAATTCCAGGCAACGTATCTGCAAAGGCAATGCCATGGTCAACCTTTGAACATCGAGATTCGACCATAGGCAGTGAGATTGTGAATGGCCACCAGATAAACAATGCACAGGACATAGAGCTTCCTTACATCTCAACTAACCCTGAGAATGTACCAAAAGATGATATACCGACAGAATCCCTCGGCAATATCGTCGCACCAAGATCGTTTCTCCGCGATATATGGGCAAGTCCTCTACCCCAAATTGAGCATGATATATCTCATAGAACATCAACAGGAACTCTCAGATACGCCAACTCCTCAGTAGCTCACGGCTCCATAGATGGAAACGATTATTCAAACAATACCAACAGTGGCCATGATGCTGCTATCCTGTACAAAGCAGGCCGATGTCACGATTCCGCCGGGTGTGAAATATCAGCGCCATCGGACTTACATACTCCACAGGGCAAAATATCGGCGCCTGTTGCGATTGAAGAGTATATAACACATGAAAGAGACTCCAGGCCTCCTGGACCAATAAGTAAAGTGTGGAATGTTCCCCGCGTATGTGTATTTCCTCTATGATTCTAGAATAACTTATAACTCACGGAAATCGGTAGAGAACTCGCAATAGAAAACGTCGAGTTATCGAAGAAGATCTTATCCCAGTAAACCCGAATCATGGCCAAGCGAGACATCGTAGTCTACGGACTGGAAGTAAGCCTCGTCACCGAAAAGCATTTACAGATGATACTCTACGGGGTATGACTGCTTTAACTAGGGAACTTAAATCATGCATTCGTTGTAGGATGCAGAGAAACAGAGTACGTATTAATGTCATACTACATACGGACATACCACTCCTCCTGACTAATCTTCAGTGCCGTCCTGATGAGGAAAACCCAAGTGGACCGTGCCTAACCTGCCTCGAGATGTCTAGTCGCAGAATATCTCAATTACCTTGCCTCCGGTGGATCATCACTGATGCTCGCATATACCTCAAGAAGGAGACTTAATTGAGGAGAAATGGACAGTCGATGGTGAAGTAAGGAGACATCATGTACCGCGATATGCTCTCGTGAGTATGGAAAAACATGCAGAGGATCTTCAATCATTCATCGATAAGAATGTAGTACGATACATCATCGGGGCTGTCGGTCCTGAAGATGACCTTCTATGGCAGACTTACCGTAGTGCTTTTAAACACGCAAATATAGCTAAGGTTAGTTAAGAGCATCATTCAATCCATCCTGGTATCGTCATCGATCTTACTATTTACCCATAGACAGTACATGAACGCCGTGTGCTCCAGAATCTCTTTCGTCTTTGGGTAGCTCTATGTAAAACCAGTAACGTCCATCATATATATGGAGACGAAAAGCTAGGAGGCGAGCCAGTAAGCGACCCTCAAAGTCCATGGTTTAAACTCGTCCCCATGCCTGCTGTCATCATTGCCCAAAAAGAGTGTATCATATATACAAAGATTTTCCGGCCGTTGAGCAAGCAAATCCTGCGCGATCTTCAGCATTTGATTATATCTAATAAGCGGCAATGTTGGCTAACAATCTACCTTTCTATTTTTATCCTCATGCATAGTTGTGCTATGATCACAAGACGTGATGAGGAAACAGCGAGACAGTACAATCTAAAGGTACCTTCTAACTCGACATTTACGTTTATTTTCTCTTACATACCTTGTAGGAACGATTTGCCAACCCAGATGGTATCGCTGCTCATCATTCGGCCGCCCAAACAATGCTTGCTCATTTTAACTATATCAATTCTGGTTTTCGTCCTTTTCAACTCGTACTCCAGCCCTCGGGTCCCGAGGAGTTAAAAGAAGCCGGCCATCTGACTGACGAGCAACTCGACTTTGTGCGCATGACAGCCCTGTGGATCAAGGATAATGGTAGGAGTCAACCAAGTTCTCTAGGGATGGAGTATCTAATCTAGTAACAGATAATCTTTTGAAACAGATACGGGCAGATAACAATTCAGGTCACAAATACTACTGGATTTCCCAGATGTACCAAGAGGTTTGGAAGCCTGACCCAACAGGATAACCCTAACTGCAGAATCATACACACTAACCTAGAGTCCATGAGTCACGAGCAAGATGAAGAATATGTACCTATATAATAAACATCAATATCGTAATCATAAGCGATTGTTCCTTCATAGATAGATACGCTACATGTTGCTATACATCTCCTTTCCCTTCTTAACGCCGACCTGGTCTTCATATATTAGACCAACAATAAAAGACGCGGGGAAGCCACCAAGGATCGTATATGAAACTCCGAAGTGTCTCATCCAAAGTTGCTATAGGAGAGTAGTCCTAGGGGATTTCCAACGCGGGATTAGTCACAGGATCCAGCCACACGCATGATAATCCCATCTTTCTTAGGAGGTTCCAGGTCCCAAAAAGACGTCCTCTCCTCATCCTCGAAGACTCTCGCCCACGCAACTCGGAGACAACGTGGCAGACGCCAGCATTCTTTCTCGTTGTGCAGCCAGAGCCTAATGAGATGACGATAACTGTCGCCGTCGTTACGGAAGGCTTCACGCCGGTGAAGAACAGCCATGTTATTCACGAGCCGGATATCCCCCTTTTCCATGGTGGTTTTGATCTCGAATTTCTTTGCGACGAAGTGGACTGCATCGAGTGCTTCGGCTTGCGCCTCGGTCAGGCCAGGGATTCCTGGTGAGCGAGGGTCAGAAGGCGGGTGTCCAACTAGGAGACGTCGGCCGAAGGACATTAGAATCTTGTCATCGTAGTTATACAGGAGGGCCCGTTTATAGTAGGGCGGGTCCCGGCTGAACCTATAATAACAAGAGTCAGGACATACGAGGTTTTGGCTAGGTATATACGAAGAGATAAGCATGCATACGTATCAAACGGCCAGTCTGGCTTAGCAAGAACGTGAATAAGATCGGGTCGCGTAGCAGCGAGTTCGTTGTATACAGTCCAAGAAGAAGCCAAGATGCTTTGACCCCCTTCAACTGCAAGACTTCTGGTGAACAAGCAGAGCGTGTCCGTAACGGTATCGGTATGGAATGGCTTTTAGAAGTGAGTAGGTAAGTCTGGTGTACATGGAAGTAGTTCTTTGTATAAGGCATACTTTATCCTCGCCATATTGATCATCTGTCTCGTTGCGCTTGATTACGTGAACTTCAACATGTAAGCATACCTAGTGTGGTTACTAACTGTGTGTAGAAGGTAAACTTACGAAGCATTGAGCCTCTCTGATCTTGCTTTCCACGGCGTTCAGCAACATAGCTAGATATTCCGAGGTAAATGATAGTGAGATCCTCCAGAGAGTACGCCTCCGGGTCGAGCCCTCGGACAATGGAAAATCCTCGTCCATGGTATACATCTTGGCAGATTTGGTCAAGGTGAATACCGAGATTTGGTAAGGGGAATGTCGCTTTCGTGATGGCTTCGCCGTCCAGTTCCTGTTCTAATATAATATTAATGGGTGGCTTCATACCCAGTCCTTAGAGGCTTATCTAAGCACGTACCTTTGAAGTAGGCTAGACCGCGGTTGATCTCGTCCTTGTCCTCATCAGTCAGATAGTATATATACTCTGACTCGTCTTTGAAGCTTGACTGATCCCAAACAAGAGGCCCCTCTAATTTTGTGGGCCAATCCTCTGGGACTTTAGTTTCGAGACCCCCAAGCTGTTGGCGAGCAGTCTCTCTTGCACGATACTTATCCTCATCTATCTCGTAACGGATATCTGCGTAGTGTTTTTGAGGCTTTTGAGATTCAGCCAACTTTAAACCATCGATCTGAAATCGAGTTCGAAGACCGGGGGAGTAGTATTCCTCAACAAGGTCCGGGTTTCTAAAACTCCTAATATCAGTAGGAAACATCACATCTGCCGTAGGAGCCATAGCTTCGAGAAGAGTTCAATAGTCAAGTTTGAATCGAGTACGTAAAAAGAATAGTAGGGTTAGATCAGTTACTTTTATTTTAGAAGATGTTGATTTTTGATACTCAATCCTTACTCTTTACAACTTCGATCCCCTTTTTATGTTCACCTATTTTCATGTACCACGAGCCTCATTTATACAGTGCCAATTATGATTCCCACGTCTTAGGCATAGATCGCTATTTACTACCGATGATAAGTGAAGTCCCAAATTCCGGTCGTACAATTAGCCACGAACTACGTGAGTCACCTGTTGGCTTTCGAGAGGGTTGGGAATTGTGAGAGGCGTATGTTTACTCTCTACCCGCCTATCATTGACGGTTTCTCTACACCTTAAGTGGTGGGGTCTTGGAGAAGGAGCCCCTTTGCTCGCCTCCTACAGGTCCGAGTATTTCCGCAGAGCCTCCTTTATTAATGTTTCTCAGCCGCTCGAACCACCATATGCATCAGAAAAGCAAAATAATGGTATCTCCCACAACAGAGAAACCGGCATATTTGATGCGAGAGGCTCAAAACGGAACCGTCAAAAATCTATGACGAAGGGGAGCGAATGAGCAACTTTCCAACTATCGTGAGATGTCATTCTGCATCAGGGCGTGGCAAGATGATAGGGTTCCTTGAGTTCGGGAGCAGGTCGAGATCGATACTATCATAGCAATCTTACGCAATGGTTACCGTCCTATGACACAGTTCAGAATATTGTCTTCGTGGGGGTAATGGACTTTTGCCATTCCGAGTTTACTTATGGTATTATCAATTAGCACCTCATATTAAGAAAAAAGGAAGGATATGTACTTGGATTACAAAGTACGAGTCTTTAAGGATTATATAATGGAGGTGAGTGGTTAACTAGGTAGGTAGGTAGGTACTAGGTGATGATGGGATGGTCTTTAGTGATAGCTAGGTATGATATTACCTGCTTGGATTTACCTACTAGGTACGTAGGGGTCTTCGTTGGTATAGTTGTTAGGAACTATTTGGAATATTTCTGTTAGGAAGTTGGCTGTGAGTTACTGTTTAGCTCTGGTAGAGTAATAGATTAGATCTGCTCGTAGATAGTTTTGTATATGAGTATAATTCATATTTGGTTGATACAATTAGGTACCTTCTACTTACCTTGCAAGTTAGGTACTTACCAGACATTGTTGTAGATTCGATAGGTACTCCCCTTAAATGAGAACACGATATTTTAATTTTTAGAAAATTTTATAGTTCAGCGTTTCCATCGTTTCGGCGCAGCGGGTGTTTAATAGTTAGTTCAATCACTTTAGGTTGTAAATGTCATGAATATATTTCAGAAGGTTAGCTTACTGAGAGCAAGGGAGGGTTCATAAATATTGTAGCGGGAAATAGTAGGAGCTTGTAATTATTAAAAACCCGAAAATAATTATTAAATACTTAAAAATAATTATTAAATTTTAAAAATAATTATTAAAAAAGTTAAATAATTATTAAAAAAATTAAATAATTATTAAAAAGTTAAATAATTATTAAAAAGTTTAAAATAATTATTAAAAAGTTTAAAATATTTAATAATTTTTAAATATTAATTTATTATTTTAATAAAAAATTTATTTTTATAATTAATAAGTTAATAATAAAGTTTACGATATTATAACCCATTATTTTTTAATTTTAAAATTTTTTTTTTTTAAAATTTTTATTATTATTTTATTTTTTTATATACGTATAACTTATTTTTAATAACTTAATAATTATAATATTTTATACGAAAAAAAAATTTAAAATTTTTTTTTCTTTTTTATTTTTTATATATTTTTATATATATTTTTATATATATATTTATATATATATATTTTTATATATATTTTTATATATATATATATAATCGTATATATATTTTTATATTAATAATATAATATTTTTATTAATTTATTATAATAAATTATTATAATATTAAATTTATTAAATTAATAAATTTATAAAATAATAAATACATATACGTAAATTTATAAATATATAATTTATAAATTATAATTTTATAAATTTATAAATTTATAATATTATAAAATTATAAAATTATAAAATTATAATTTATAATTTATAAATTATAAAATTATAAAATTATAAAATCGTAAAATTATAATTTATAAATCGTAAAATTATAAAATTATAACTTATAAATTATAAATTAATAAAATAATAAATTCGTAAATTTAAATAATAAAATTAAAAATAAAAATAATTTTATAATAAATATTTAATTTTTTTAATAAATATTTAAATTTTTTAATAAATTTTTTATTTTTTAATAATTTTTTTTTATATAATTATTATATTAAAAATAAACCGTTATTATAATAAATAAAAATTTTTAACCGTAAATAATAATTTTTTTAAACGGGGTTTTTTAATTAAATAATTACTTAAGTAAGTTTTTAATTATTTTATATTTTTATAATAAATATTAAATAAATATTTAACTTAAAATTAATATATATAAAATTATATTAAACGTTAAAAAAAACATATAATAATTTAATTTATATTAAAATAAGTAACTATTTTTATTAAGGTATATTCAATGTGTTGTAAACTTAATAATGGTCGTTAAGTATGATATTATTTAAATGTAAGTTAATATAAGTACGAAAAGGGTTCAAATTAATTCGGGCCACCCCTAGGTAGGTAGCTAATACCGCTAGTTGTCCCCTAGAAAGCTTGTATGGAAGAACCCAAGCGCCTTGCACCGCCTGATCTAGTACTGTGGGGAACTATTACTGGGTACATCGGGCTTAGAATAGACCTGATCTGAAATGGTTTCCATTGCAGCAGCAATTTTTCCGTTTAGGAGGCGTAGACATAAACGTTATCAAGATGTTTTAAAAGAAGAGCATGGCATAAAAACTCCAATAACTCAATTGAATTGGCAGGGAATGGGAATATTTCGAGAATTTGTGCCCTTGTCAGAGCCGCTGATGGTGGCATCGCCGTTCGGAAGGGTCATCATCCGGATATGGACCCCTCTTGACGCACATCACGGTCTCTGGTAGGTAACGCATGTTACCTGCATATTCCTGAAAAAAAAAACAATTAATTTCAAATAACTTATAATTGGAAACAAGAAGGATGATACATGCAAACACTTATGGGAGAACTCCGAGTTGGGCAACACAACAGAGCATAAAAGGAGGTTGCTATATCTAGCGATTATTAAGAAACTCGAAAAAGATGCGGTCTAGGGGCGCAGATAGGAACCTGAAGCATTCAATTTTCTTCTTTCGCATTGTAAGACATCAAGGCTAACCGGCGAAAGTCAGAGTAGTACTCGTTGTCCCGCACGAGTCAGCAGGGAGGCTTCACATGGCTAGTAGCCAGTCTGCAAGGGCCAATCCAACCATGGTGGCCCCCTTGTCGGAGGGTGATTTGCTGCACCAATCAGTAACCCAATCTAACTGTAGCTCGTGGAGGCCAAGAATCGCGTATTTTTGAAGAGCTAGCCCCCACCTTATGTTCTTCTCGCCTTGATCTTCTATGCTAGCTTACTGATTGTCACAAGTAAACATCTACTCATGATCGTAAATCATTACTTACTATCATAAATTAGGCCGTCTAGAGTAGATGCTATGAATCTACTTGAATTTTGAATAATGGGTCGAATATGTAACTGCAGTAGTCGGGCCGTCCTGGCGATCCTCGCCAGCAGTTCGCGATGACCGACAGTAAAGTACTTGGGTACAAGGTTTCTCACACTGCAACCTTTTAGGGCGTTGTGGCCCTTAAACTCACCTTAAGTGGGAAATTTATGGCGAAAAAAAAACGAGTTCTTGTCTCCTTCCTAACTGTGTGTCTCGTGCGACTGCATGCTGCAGACTTAATATGGTAGAGGATTTACTGAATTTCCGGGTCAGCGTAGGATTGAACTCATGCCTAGTCCATGTGGCCAGCGTCTGAGCATTATCCGATATTACGTGCCAACCAGCCATCCATGTTACGTAGCACATACGAAAAGGGTAGAGTCGCGAAATGAACTGTGATTGGCTCGCAGACACTGTCTCAGAAGACCACAACGTGGCCGATCTTATCGAACTACATACAAATATGGAGTTCCGTACAAGGTACCTGGTCTCATTCTTGAGGTTCGACAGCATAGCTTTTTCTGTGACAAAATCAAGGGATTTACATCCGTATTGTCATGGAAGACCGTGCCGCAATATCGAAAGTCACGATAGGAATATTGGCGAGGTATTAATTAAGTAGGTACTTAGGTGTTTCGAATCTTCTCTATAATAGATTCCGTCGTAAAGAATTTGAAGGGGCAAGGATGGCAAGGGCCAATCCGTATACCGAGCATACATATCCTTGCTACCTTGTTATTTGGTAGCCTATCCACATAAACAGGCCAAGCCACCTACTCTGCTACTCCCCCACGGCGTTACTAGCATTAGTCCTACATATTTTACTTGAATAGTTCCCGCCCCGTCGCTGTCGATCACCTACCCGAGGTCCCGCATCCTTCGCTGACCGATTTAGCGCTTCAAAAGGAAATTTTGAGAAACAAATGGCGAGAGCCTGCTCATTCCAAAAAGAAATGCCTTCCATTTATGTAACAGGACATCAGGGGTCGTCTATGAAAATGTTTATTTGCTATGTAGTGTAACGTCCGTTCTTATGCCATCTCAATTTGTCTCGTAGTTAATCTCATTACAGCACCGCCTCGAATAAGCTAATGGGGCCAACTGCCGAGGATCTTCAATGGTTCGATCGTAAATCTACGTCTCCATAAGCGCCCTCAGAGGTAAGAGGCGTAGTTGACGTTGGCGTGTCCACTCTTCTATCTTATTATCCTGGACAGCAGCGCACGGGGCGCGCGCGAATCAAAGCCGTCTTACTTCCCCAGGTCTTTTCCCAACTCCGTCGACAATAATCTTGATTAATACATTACATACATTACTTACCCACGTACTGTATTGTCCCGGGAAACCCTAGGGCTTCTCAGCCCTGTCAATGTCCGACCCGCTGTCGCTCTTTTGCGATCTATTCTGAAGTCTGTCGTCGGGACGTCTTCAAGGCGGTGCATTCCACGATGCCGTCGGTCTTGCGTCGCGCCTCTGAGGGGGCCGCGCTGTCCCCGCCGATGGGAATCGTCGTCACGCCTTCGAATATGAACCCGATCCTCCAAATGACGACTTGGTTACTCCTCGCGTTAACTTCACTCATGCTGTGCTTTCGCTTTTTGACCAAATTTTTCTTGAAGACGAACCAGCGATTCGGATGGGAGGAGATAATGATCAGTGCTGCGTTTGTACGTTTTAATACCCCCCGAAGATGATGGTAGAATTTTTTCAGCTTAGTTAACATTGACGATTAGCTTGCCGGCCTAGGCGAATCTATCACTTATCTAATTCCCGAGGGCGAAATATTTGGCAAAGAACGGAATGACATCTCTCACGATGAACTAATAGCGGGGCTCAAAGTATGCTTTTGCCACAGAATGGTTTTTTCCCAGTATTGTGACTAACTTTGATCATTCAGGTTCAATACGCCGGAGAACTGCTTTATATTCTAGCTCTTGGTTTAGCGAAGCTGTCCGTTTGCACAGGGTTAACTACGTTATCGCCAGACACGAGTCATCGCCGCCTCACGTCCGTGTTCGTCATCGCAGTTGTAACCTGGTCGCTGGTGGCTTTTATTGGAACGGCTTTTCAATGTGGAGGTCATGGACCATGGGAAGAAGGAGATATCAAGTGTTTGGACAGAGTAAGAATCCATATCATACGAGATGCCAAGATCCGTTCAAGAACTGACATTAGTTGCCCGCGCAGCACGCGTTTTTGGAATACGTCGGAATCACGAACATTCTAACGGACGCTGCACTAATTGCCCTTCCGACCACAGTCATATATCCACTCAAGATGTCTGTAAGGACGAGAATTACCGTTCTGTCGTTCTTCTCTGTTCGCATATTGTTCGTCTCCAAATTCCTTCTAGCGACAATTCATCCAGAACTAACAAGTTTCAAGTGCCATTGCAGCAATGATTTGTCAACTCATCTACCTCCCCCGCCTCTTCGAATACAACTTTACACTGCGAGGATTTCCGTATTACCTGAGCATGCAATTTGTTCAATTCGTAAGTATCGCATCAGCTTGCGCTGCATATTTTTGGCCTTTCCTTCGATCTTTACGAAGCGGTCTCATCTCAGCCGACAACAAAGCCTTCACGTCCGAATACGCACTGTCTAAGCTCCGTGGGACGGCTCGAAATGGAGCGAACGTGGATATGGTGTCAGGGACCTCCTCTAAGAGCAGAGATCGAAGCAACTATATCAAGATTACGACCGACAATACAGTTACTACGAGTGAACGAGGACAGGGATCAGCCAGTAATGAACCTCTTGGGAGCGAGGGTTATATGAAGGATTGGTGACAGCGGCATGAGACAGCAGTGTAACATTAATCCCGATTTGATCCGAGCTGTCTCGTGCCTTGAACGATCGACTCATACGATCGATATAAGTGATGTTGAAGCTGTTGGAAGATTTGGCGGCGGTCGATGGAAGAGGCAATGCTAATAGCTACATGGCTCGCTTCATTGTTCGGCCCACGTGCTACTCGAATTAGAAACGTTTACATACAACGATGTTCTTACCTTGCTCGATACAGCGACAATCCTGGATCCGGCAGCGTGTCACCGGTAGCCAACCATAAATCTTGGTATTTCCAAGAGACTGGATGGCTTAGTCAGGCTACACAGCAGCGCCAAATCGCTTCTCCACTCCGCCGAGACGTCCTAAAAGAAGTTTGCAGAGTCATGCCATATCAATATTCACCTACCTATCGAAACAAATGGAACCTACCATTTAACCGAGACAACCTGGACATGGGATATCAACTATGTAACAACAAATGCTCTTTCATCGTTTCACATGGGAACCTTAGGACTCGAGGTGAAGTTATTATGTCTTGTAGGTGGATCGAACATCCCAAGAAGTGTACGACCTTATGATGGGTACCTACCGATCTAACGAGATACGAATCGACCTCGCGCGATTACCGAAATCCCTAACGACCACGCAAACATTTAGCTCGATATCGTCGAAAATATTTCCCGAAACCATATATGAGGTTTGGCTTGATACAGGGCGATTCTACACCTATAACCTAGAGGCTCCTTTCCACAAACCTGTTTATTGGATTTCTATTCATGTCATGAAATGGAGGTAATACTGTAGGTCTTAGAGCATCTATTCAGGTATCGGATGTTCATATAGGCTCCAGGAATTGTCTCATCATTGTACTTCTATATTCGTCGAATTAGAAACTCCCTCTAGACTAGTACATACTTGTCCAACTTCAAGGGCGAATAATCCATATGATCTTCATTACCTATCCTATGCTGTAATTCCCCAAATCCTTCTAAGTCTTCACAGGTATTATTGCAATTGCATAGGAGCCTGTGTCATAGCATGATTGGTAGATCTTCTGCGGCCACCATATGCCTATCAATCCCGGGTCCTTCTCATTAAAATGGCGCAGTCGGCGTAGATAACCTATGATATTCATAACTTTCGACTCGCCCCTACACTACCAAAAACATCCTAATAAGAGGAGCCAATGCCAACTTGGAAAGCAGGCCTTCGTCCATGTCTCCGCGAATGCATCAATACTTCTTACTTTTAGTGGCCGACCTTCTATATTCCTTTCTAACCCTCGTATCATACCATGGAGAGCCCTGACCGCAGTAGAGATCATTTGCTGGAACATTGTACTGATTGTTGCAAAGAGGAATATGGTGAGTCAAGGGGGAACCAGTCGTGGTCTGCCCAATCCTGGCTGCGTGCCAATGCCATCCCATTATTCGTATTACTGGTATTGTTATACATCGCGATTATCCAGACAATCAAGATTCAAACAGAAGGTATCCTGTCAAAGCCTGTTGAAATCCATAATAAACATTTCAGTAAGACCTCTTCCAGAAGCCAGAATATTCATAAACTTACCATGCTAGGTCTACCCAAAGACATTCTGGACTATGAAGAAAGACCAGAATGGTCTCCGCCGCAATACCCCTGGAATCAGGAACCATCTGATGCGTTAGACACCATCTGGAACGATTTGCTATACGGTGAGTGTTTCCAAACGCTATACATTGACGTTTTTACTAAGTTCACTGTGCCAGCAATCAATATTCGAGTTCGGGGTAGCGAATTAGACCTCTTGCAAGAGAATAAGACAAGTAGGGTTCAGATTATAGGAGGTAGTGGGGATGATTATATTGGTGTCCTTGGCGTCTACCATCACCTACATTGTCTCAATAACATGCGCCGGTTGCTGAATTGGAACTACTACGGTCCCAAGATAGTCAATTTGGAACACAAGCAGGGATTCACTCGAGAACATTCAAGTATGTATATTTTCCTCCATCTTCGATTCTAATAAGAGGCAACAAATAAGCTAACCGTCTTCCTCGTCCACCAGACCACTGTATTGATACAATCCGACAAGCATTAATGTGCCATGCTAACACGGGGCTGTACACAACGGAATGGGACGACGAGACAAAGACACCAAATAAAATCATTAAATTAAACTCGATGACAACGTGCGTAAGATGGAATAGCCTGGATGACTGGGCGCGGGCAAGAGCTTTCAGATCAGGGCATTACAAATATAAGTCGCCACCACAAATCTCATGAATTGATGATGTGCCGTCAAATTGAATACGCGGGATGAAAGTCCACACGTTTGAAACAACTTGGGTCACGGATGTTTGAGGGCAATTTTGCTTTGATTCTCTCTTTACGCAGATCTTCTTGAAAAATTACTTAGTTAGGTCCAATATTACGCCACTAGGCGTCGGCTTTGAAGAGTCTCTACCATGATTCATCTTACGTGAGCACTTGCGATTGCTTGCATTAACCAACTGTAAGCTGCATATGGCGCATCCGACGGCCGGAGGGTCGCAGAAGTGGCTTCGATTTGTGTAACACACCATTTGATATGGGCCGGAGTTACCGGACGGAATATAAGATGATGTTTCGAATATGAAGTTGATGCTTCGTCAATAAATAACAATATAAGTTATGCGCCGATGCACATCCTTGAAATATCACCACGCTTAGACTAGCTGCCGAACAGTTTCTACGATTGATTCAATGCGCCCGTCCTCCGCAAGCACCACGAACATAAACGTCTCTGCCTTTTTCACGGTCCCATCTGCCATCGTCGTGGCCGAGCTATGTCGATCTGCTAACTGCGCGCCGTCGTGTATGAATTGTTCCACATTTAGGGTGACTTGCGGCAAGATTCTTCGGAGGAAGGAGAAATGCTTGATAAGTCCCGGGAAGTCAAGTGTCGTATCATCGTCCCGCAGTGTCGCCGTCGGTGTAAAAATCTTTGATATATCCGCCTCGGTATCTTCAGGCCTGCCAGAGAAGAGGCTCATCAGTGTGGCCTGATACGTCTCTTTACTATCGGCGAATGTAGCCTTTTGGACCGTTGGTGTAGAAGCCATTTCTTTCAGATTGCGAAGTGCGCGAGGTGCTTGTCGAAACAGGATTAGCTTGCGCCTGATTGGTTACTGTCACAAGTGATATATAATATATTGGGGTTGCATGGCTTTCATCATGATGCGGATGCGACGACTTCCTATTCATATAAGTTCCAGAATTCTGATGCCTAATTAGACTAATGCGTAATTGTTTCCTAGATATTGTTGCCTAGGTAGGTACTAAGGCACTGGGTATTATCTATCGAACGGATCTTGAGAGACGCGTACTCACTTACTTTGACTATCGCTCGAAGAGACCTAAACGATGAAAAACTTGACCAGGCAGCATAATTACAGCCTACCTGTCTAGGAGGCCATCTAATAAGGGGCAATAACATAGTCTACGATAGTTTAATAAGAAAATAATACTTTTGATCTAGCTGAATAACTTTTGTAGGTAATTGCGATACTTTCTGTTCTTATTTTGCTCTACAACTGGCGATAGGGATAGATAGAGGGTATCGCGAAGGGTCTCAGACCCACATTTAAGGGGTTCAGGGGTTCGACCCCTATTATGAGTGATGACTAAGCACATCGATGTGTGAGTTGGTTTGGATAAACTTGCCGTGCAAATAGATTCTTCCATTACAATGCGTCGTATATACAGAATTATAATCATTACTAACTTACACACATGGGGAGTTATCATTTATAGACGTTAATTCACTCAACTTCCAGTCAAGGAGAAGGTAAAATCACCAAGATAACTGCTTCAGGCCTCGCTAGATAGCTAGTTTAGATCTGCAGCGAATAAAATAATGCTTGATGCTTGATCAAAAACATCACTTATACTTTTGGCCGAGGATTTGCGGCCGTCAAATCATTATGCCTTCGACATAGAAGTGTCTGAGCATTATAATTGTTCACTGGAATTATATATCGTCAGTCTTTACAAGCTTTACAAGTGACCCTGCTTACATAATCAGTTTTCGAATGTTTCCAGGGGAACCCTGTGAAGCTGTCTGCAAAGCACGGCAATTGACAATTATTAATTAATATAAGAATCTCGTATCAGCTCTGAATTCTATCCGAAACCGGTATTGGTGGTATTACTTACAGATTCCCAGCGTACCGCTTTGGTATTTATCTACGTTCATAGAAAGGTATCATCCATTATATAAAGCGATTTAGACCTGAAGAAATGCTAGGCACATAGAAAATTCATTATAATAGGTAGATTTTCTTGGACATCTGACCTTGTTATTCGTATGTCTAATTTGCAGCTACACAAATGCGGTACTACAGAATTCGTCCCTCAGTCACACGGATGAAGCGTTTTCGTTCAATGCCACGTTTGTCTCCATATAATTACGAAAAATAACTCTTGAATGTTGGTGATTAAGAGAATTCCGGAGGTTTCCTTACTTGAGAATCGAACGATACTTATAGCTTAATAGCGTTTTTGACTGGGCGCATATCTACCCACCAACCTCTTAAGTGGACATGTTTACGCATCTCACTAACATACCTAACCACAAGGACTGTTATGGACGCTGTGGCTAGCGGTCATCGCCGAATCTTATATTCTATGTGTTAGTGATGTGTTGTCTAGCATATGTCGTGTTGCCAACAATTGGCCGACACAATCCCAGCTAAAACGTGCGTGAAGAAAAAGAGTTGCCATCCGATGCTATTATTGATTGCGAAGTAGGAACAACTTGTTCCGACTGTAAGGATATTAAGCGGCGCTTGTATTATATTATTAGTACGTGGCTATTTATGATACGTGAAATTAGGCGTTGATTGATAAGGTTATAATGTGGTTTTTAAAGATTTGGATTAGGAATGAATTCGCATTTTTGAAGAAAGTATAAAACTGTCTGAGCGAACTCCTGGCTGATTTATAGATACTAGGTAGATTAGCAGTAATTAGGTAGTGCATAATAAAACGATACATCTACTTCAAAGTTTGAATATTGAAGCAATGATTTGTTGAGAGCTTATTTATCAGACTTGATGATATCAAAATTCTTAATCTACATCTGGAGATACTAATTCCTCTTCATGTCCATTTATTTTGATCTCTACCTTTTCTGTATCCTTCTTTTCGTCTGGATTCTGGGTAGGTGCTTTTGCTTCAGGTTCTTGGCGATTTTCCCCTGACGGCTCCTCCTTTTTGACCGGCTTAACTCGCATTTCCGTCCGTATAAGCTCTACTTCTAGCACAGGGATGCCTTCTTTTACCTTTGATTTCAAATTGTCCTGGTCAACATCGAAATATAACGCCCAGAAATCTCCATCTTTTACAGCGAAGAAGCCCTCCCAACCGGCAAAGGTTAACCTGCGATCTTGTCTCGAGCAGTCGAACGGCCCAGGCCAATTGGGCTGTGCCCATGGACGAGTACCAAACTTGAGTTCGTATGTATTCCGATCGATGTAGATCCAATTCATAATAGGTGGCTCATCGCAGATTGTTGACACAAGACCGGAGTACTTCGCATCGGGGTATGCCAGAAAATACCCCGTAAAGGGATGACCAAAGACCTGTTCATGGTCGCTTCCAGTATCGATGTAGAGCTATAACGTACACGATTTAGTCCACGTATATTAAATTCGGAAAATGGAAGTCTGGGTATTCACCTTATCTCCTGAAAGCACTACACGTCGACCTTCGAGGCCTGAGCTATACTGGGAAGACTTGGGACATCGCACTACTAGATGATTCTTTCGACTCCTATGTTCCTTTCTTCTAGAGTCCGCTTGAATCTGTCGGATAGCTTCAGAGGTGCCGACGACGGCAGAGAATGCGACGAGAAAGGTGAGAGGTTGGGACATAATTGAATTTCTGAAAAGTTGCACCGCTTCGTTGATATGGATTGACTGAGCAATGAGCTCTTATTTTCCTTGGATCTAGCACATGTACTCTTAGAAAACGATGAATCGTACCGACTGCAGTAGTAAAGTATCTGTACGCTGTAACACATCGGATCTCCCAATAATTTCCCGTCCGTTCACCGTGAGGTTCATACTTGAGATTTGTTAGTTAGTCTTCGGGAGTAACATTACCTAGTTGCGTATGCATTACACTCTAAGCTCAAAGTTGTGCCTTGCATCGAAAGGGACAGAAGCATGAGCTCACAGCCTAGCCATGGACACCTTCACTGCATTTCGGACCTTATTCTCCTTACCAAAGAACCACCTATACCTAGCAATAGCCACTATAGATTGGTCTCGGCGGTGAATTGTCATGCATTGCAGGTGCCGAGGTGTAACTTCTTAGGTTTTCTCTTCATCTAATCGTATGATTAGTCGACATTCTCGGTCTTCTCCTTTTCCAAGGCGATCCAATGCAGCGATAGATATTACGAATGCACGCCTTGCAGACTAATAACAAACACGTTAGGATCTTATGAGGTGCGAACGATCTTCCCTATATGAGATCGCACAATGCTTTTCTACTCTCAAGGACGTAACCGGCATATCACGCCTTCGTGTCCCACTACCAAGCTTCCATATCGTGGGGCTATACATAGCTAGCTTATCATAAAGATGAATGAATTGCATAAAGGGCTCTACCAGCCCCCTCACCATGAGCCCCTTCTTCGTCGGAGAATCAGGCACTGAAGACTCATACAAGAGATTCTTAGGTGCTTCGACGAGACCACGGGCAGCCAGTGATTCATCCTCGGTCGAATCTTCCAGACGATCGCATCCGCCTACCCCTCCACCACGAAGATCATCTTGGGCTTTCTCTCAGCGCAACTCCCAGCACGAACACACCATTCCACCCGAATCACCCAAACATCGCCTAAGGAGAACTTTGAAGTGGCAGTCTCTCAGATCCCAAGCTAACTCCCCTCCCAACCAAGACCCTCACACATTCGTAGATAAACTAGGAGGAAAAGGAATCATGTCTTCACCGTCAGTGGCATCGCTCCCTTTATATGGATTTTTAATTAATATATTCGCAGGGGTGGACCCACTACCACCGCTGGCGGAACTACTCTAACTGGTCCTGACCGGGATCGGGACCGTCAGACGGCCAAACACAGCCTCCCTATGCCGGGATTGTCCGGGAATGCCAATGGACCAATCGGTAAATCCTATCCCTATTGACCTCCCTACTATATAACGTATTAGTAATCGTACTAACTCTAGTGGACCAGGCAACTTGCTCAAGGGTCCCGTTGATGACAGCGGCAGGCTCAAGGATGCCGCCCTCCTGGTCGGGATCAAGCTTGATCTTGAGGCTGAAGTCCATGCCACGGCTAGGGTCCGCGGTGACATCGTGGTTGGGTTATATTGATACTCAATTTGGCGACGAGACACAGCTCGATGACACTAGGGTTGGCTACCAAATTTCTAGCCAGGGCATTGTATTCCACTACCTCTCAGGTTGTCAACACATTTCGATATCTGTGGCTGTGGTTGTACTGCATATCTGGATTGACGGACCCAAAGGGTTCTTGATTGAAACTACTACTTCACTCGCATTTACACTCATTTAGGTCAGCATAGGACTAGCTTTTACACTGAAGGTATAAGCTTCTTGAACAAGCTAGAAACTAAGACACTCTTTTACAACTCCCTATGCTATATCTTCTCTAGTCTCTCGGAAATAACTTTCTTTACTTCCTCCAAACTAAAATTCTCTTGCGGTAACTCCGTCCACAACACCTGCTGCGCAACACCCTGGTAGATCATTGGCTCGGTCCCATACAAGACTTTCCATCCCGCCGCTATAGAAATTTCGAAGAACTCCGTCCTAGGTTTCGGGTGATAACACATTTCTAGAACGTAGCCCTTGCTCTCCTTTGATAAAAATGTGGTGATAATATTCCTTGCGGTAATCTCCCCTTCCTCTCTCGGAGGGAAGTCGGGAACAGTGCCAACAATCAGAACCGGCGCTTCTAGGGCCTCGGCCATTTCCACCGATGATACATAGATGAGTTCACCGTCAAACCCAGCATTTCTCAGAGATTGAATCACGTCCCTAACTTCGCTTTCGAGTCTGTTTACCAGGTATATCTTACTCGTGCCCATCCATTTCCACAGTGCGTATATCGCAGACCTGCAAGCCCCTCCGCCCCCTATCACGAGCCCTGGTTTCCCCGTAGAGTGTTCTAACACGTCCGGGAAGTTCTGCAAGAAGGATTCTCGCACCCCAATGCAATCCGTATTAGTCCCGATGTATCTAGGACTTCCATCTTGCGCTTTGCGGATAAACACAGTGTTGATGGCTCCAATGACCTTACCCTCAGCAGTGACTTCGTCAACAACCGACATCATGGCTACCTTATAAGGCATTGTAACTGCACAGCCAATTACATCTGGTGCCTTGAGTGAAGGGATGAACCTCGATGCATCTTGTGTTTCGATGGGCGAGTATGTCCAAGGCAATGACAGCCCCTCAAAAATTTTCGCGTGTAATAGAGGGGCTAATGAATTGTGGAGTGGGTAGCCGAAAAGAAAGGTTCGTAGCGGCCGCGAACGGCTTAATTGATCGAGCGCGGATGTTCCATATTGGTAAGATGATTCAAGGATGCCCGCTGGCCCATTGTCACCAAGCATCTTGTGTAGAATTTTGTTTGGGGATACTGAGATATACTATGATTATTTCTTCAGAGAGTTTGTTAGACTGTCTTCTCCCCACGATCTACTAGAGGACAGGGGTTATCGCGTTAGTGACATCCATACGGTTAGCTTAGATCAAAAAGTGCCGAAGTCTCCAAAATAGGTGTAGGGAATAACTCCAGGGAATAATTATAGGGAATAACGAGCCCCTCATTCATGAAGTTCGCAATAGTTCCTAAACCTTGTGGCTAAGGCGGAATTATCCAGATGTCTACGGGTGTGAGTAGGTAGTTCGAAAACATCGATAGAAAGATCATAGGTGCGTGTATTGTTATTTCATATTTAGACTTTGCGGAATAATGCAAGGGTACTGGGTGGGCAATGGTAGAAGGCCAACCCATGATCACTAACACTAGGCCGCCTCAACATTAGAATACTCAGTGTCAACCTTCAGGTCGGCGACGTTCTCTGCAGCTCGCTGTGAAGCAATGATCTCGTCTGCTTTCTTTCGCTGGGTAATAGCGAACCCTTTGACGTTGAACAAGACAGTCATCTCCTCTAGGGAGAGTCCTTTCGTCTCCGGCATAAAAAAGAAAACTGCCAAAGCACCAACTACCAAAAAACTTCCAAAGAAGAAAAAGGTCCCGTAGGTTATATTCGTCATCATGTAGGGCGTAGAGTACACGATTATGAATTGACCTAACCATTGCATACACGTAGTGAAGAGAAGACACAGGGATCGAATCCCGGTTGGGAAAATTTCAGCACTTGCACCAGTTAGCTGAATGGAGCGGAAGAATTTAGACGCATCGGACTCACCAGAATACCCAAGGAATACCATTCCAGGAGATAGCGTAGAATACGGCGAATATGTAGATCATAACGATCGCGACATAAGCACCGCCATCCTGCACGACAGTGTGTTGGAAGGAACCAGACACCTTCGAGTATGCGCCGAGGTAGAACATAGCAATTATCGCACCAACCGAACCGATTAAAATAGGCTTCCGGCGTCCTAAAGTGTCTATCCCAAAACACATGAATACCAAAGTCGTCACGGCCTTGACAATGCCGAAGACGCCTGTGGCTAGAAGGCCAACACTAGTCCCCGAAAAGCCAATAGATTTGAAAATCTTGGGAGAATAGTAATTGAGGGCATTTATTCCACTGAGATTTTGAAGCATCATGATTCCCATTCCTAATGCTAATCGTATGCGATTACCCCTCTGCATGATCTCTTTCAACTTCGCACCAAGCGGGCGCGTCGCGCCCAGCTCGGATTCCTCGTGAAGTTGCTGTTTAATGGAGCCAACCTCCCAGGCGACATACCCATCATTTTGTGGTAGACAGCGGATCTGGCTAAGGACTTTTATCGCTTTATCCGTCTCCCCGGTCTTGATGAGCCAGCGCGGCGATTCGGGGTGGAAAAGCATGAGTACGACAAGCAAGGTTCCTGGGGCAAGTTGTACCGCAAAAGGGATTCTCCATTGGGCATCTGAGGTGCCAGATATGTTCTCATTGACACCATAGTTTATCCAAAATCCAATGATTTGGGAGAATTGAAGAACAGTCTCAAATATGCCCACTAGGCGCCCTCGGATCGCGGGTGGCGAACATTCGGATATATATTGCGGGACAACAAGAGTTGCTGCCCCAACACCAAGACCTGTGAAGAAGTTTAGATAGACTGCAAGCAGACTCGGGATTCTATATAATGTGTATGTTACCTGTTAGAGCTCGGCCAGCATATATCATACCAAGCGAGCCGGTAGAGGCCACTTGGATTATAGTCCCAACATTGAAGACTAGTCCGCAGGAAATCATAGAATACTTGCGACCAAACTTCTCAGCCAGAAATGACATAAAAATAGCACCAAAGAAGCATCCTGCTTGAAAAGTGCTGATGATGTTGGCGGACAGCGCGGCTGATTGCTCCGATGACGAAGTGCCGAGGCCAAACTTTGACACGAAAGAGGGTAACGTAATCGCGCCGCCTATGAAGCCGGAGTCATAACCGAACATAGCTGATCCCATTGAGGCACATATGGCCAATACGTATATCCTCCAGTTATATACCTCATTGGGAGCTGGGAAGGCCGAGTCATCGTGGATGACTAATCGTGAAGCCATTGTCGCAAACTGGAATGTCGTGAAGCTTCTGGCAGCCCTATAGAACAAGAGAAGGACAGTTGAAAATGAGATACATGATCCATCGTACTCTCCAAGAGCTTAAAGAAAGACCTTAGCAATGAAAAACTTGGTCAAGGGTCCTTAGCCAGGGGTCTAGATGCATAGCGCACGCAAAATTTTACGCATCTTAACTGCTAATGGAAGAATCTGGGGAAGCGATCCACGCAATCCACGCACCCCGCAAACAACGTATTACTTGATTGGCGGACCAATTCGTTTCGTGTACGCGTAGGATTCGGGGTCGAATCGAAATATCGGTATTAGATCGCATCGAAGTCGTGTTAATGCAGGCATGATTTCTTATGTCTACGATTAAAATATTGTTAGATAATAGCTTCAATCAAATTGTTAGTAAAAAAAAAAGGTGTATCGTAATTGGTTTTAGATTTGCTGCGGGGCAATTAGGTAATCTTTCTTAGCTTAGGTAAGCCTTGCCCATGACTCATTGCTTAACTCAGCAGAGCGCTATCGCGTTAGGTAAGCTGTTATCTTTTGAATTAGGTAATCATGCTAAGTGTGGGGCGTCTTTACTAATCAGTCTTCGATAAATCTCAAAATGGTTATATTTTCAAAGCTTCCAATGCAAGAATGTCACTCGGGCCGTGACAAACTGAATCCAATCATAAAGTTCTAATAATCGCAGTTCCGCAATCAAGCTGTGGGTTATTCGGGTGGTTAGGTACTAGGTACCCTAGTTATCAGCGAATACAATAAAGTCGTAATAGTTTAGGCAAGAGATGTTGCGTATTTCCATTGAATTGAAATCCAATCGCCTAACGGTAGCAAAAAAACAGGCGTACTTGTGCTGTAGTAACGGCATTGCGGCGGACCTTCAGTGAAATCCAGAGGGGTAGAACTTTAGTGCGTCCGCAAAATTGCAGCCCTCTAGGGCTAGAATGGTGCGTACCTACAGGTAGTCTTACAGGGCTGTTAAAGACCAGGCGTGCAATTAGACATCTCCTATATCGTAATTTTCAATCTCCAGGGCTAGCTAATCGCTATGAGAGTTAAGTATTTTAGGAGACAACTACCTATATTATGCCCTATAAAAGCAACTAGATATTCACCTACAGCATTTGACTTTTAACCACCCTTTGTCGCAAAAGACGTAGCCTACCTAGTACGTAGGTAACTTCTGGGCAATTAGTGGGTTAAATGCTTCAATTTATATTCCTCGTTAGGTTTACAATTGAAAAAAAGAACCATTGTCTAAATAAATCCAAATCAGACAACCTCCCGATAACTCATTGATACTTGCGTTCAATGTTATCGCATCCTCGTGTGAGGATGTATACCACCCATCCAAAGACAGATCATGCGACCGCCGTATTAGCCATTCTAAACCCAAAGAAATCGGATTTCAAACTCATCCCGCATCATTCAGAGCACAGATCCCTTCGACCCCCAAAACTTAAGAATCGTCTGCGTGATCGTCTCACTATTCGGATACGGGAACCCATGCCCTCCCGGCAAATACTCGACCTGCAAATGCTCCGCCGGCAACAACTTCAGGATATCTTCAGTGGTCTCCTTACCAACCACCACATCATCGTCCTGGCCGAAGAACACGAGTAGTTTGGACTGATGCAGCATGCTATCAGGACGTGTCCGACCGGCAAAAATATCGCAGACCTTGCCCCACACGTCCTCGCACTTCTGCAGCGGGCCGTACCGGACGGTATCTTGGAAGGAGCGAACGTGCCCTTTGTGGTGGTCGAATTGCCATTGGAAAATCGATCCCATGTCGAACGTCTTCTCCACGCGAGAAGGCGCCGGTAAAGACGGGATGGCTCGCCCCTGGCCCCGTTGGATGTTCAAAGCCGGGCCGGAAGGAGCGACGCCGAGGATGTGTTGCACTTTCTCACGGATCGCTTCCGGCGACGGGGCAAGTTCGGGCTGGTGCATGAGCTGGTCCTCGTAGCCGTCCGGTAGCTTCCGGAGTAGACCAGCCGGACCGAGAAGCACTATGGAGCGGATTGACGCCGGAAAAGCGCCAGCGAAGGCCAAAGAGATAGGACCGCCAAGGGAAAATCCGACGATAGAGAAGGAGTTGCCGTGGCCTGTCCAGGCGAGCGGCGATGATGCAAGGGCTAAAGGAATCTGAGTTGCAAACAGCCGGACATCGTGTCTAACATCTAGCGGTGTATCGCTATACCCTCGACCCCAGAGATCTAGTGACAGGTCGGTTAGTCAGTTTCAGCCCGCCTTCACTGTCGGAGTAAGCGTGGGCATGGGCTCAAACGCGATTCTTACCAAAAAGCATTACTCGGTATCCGGCATCCACCAGCCCTTGAGCAATCTTAGAGAATACCAAGCTAGGAGTAGCATCTCCGTGAACGAACAAGACTTTCTTGCCACCCGCGGGTCCCCATTCGTAGACTCGCATAGTGCCGTAAAAGGTTTCTACATCGCGAGCGCCGGGAAGGGCGTTGGGTGGATATGCCATCGTCGCGGCCTCTTCGGCCGAGATGAATGGTAGCAGCGTCGTTTGGGGCGCCGAGATTTTATTAGATAGAGCCATTGTGTGATGCGTGTAATAATGTTTACTATGTGTATGTGAAACAAGGAAGTTACTTCTTAGACAACAAGACAGGTGAGGACGTGAGTAACGCTTCGTAAACCCAAGTAAAATGCGGTCGGCGTGAATTATAGGCGCAATCTTTCGGGCGCAGCGCATCTTAGGTACTGGGTAGCAGCTTGTGACAGTGGTGGTGGTGGTGGTGGTGGTGATAGGAGCGGGGTTAATATAGTGGTTGGTACCAATCAGTGAGAGATTTTAGAAGATGCAAGGCAGTACCGTGGACCTAGGTAGGGCCTACCGAGGTAGCGAGTCAGATAATGATAAGGGATGTTGTGTAACATGAGAGGTACCTATAATGATACGTCAGCTGTCAGTCAACTACTACCTTGAGAAGGCTCGCGGCGGGATGGTAAATCACGTTACGAACCATTATTTACAAAATGCACAATTCCTGCTTTTAAGCGATGTTACAGCAGAGAACTACGACATGGAGAATCTGCAGGCAAGAATACGGCGCAAGTATGCGATGCCAGAGATGCAGAGCATGTCACTGATCTATAAAGCGAGGACGCCGTCCGAGAGAATCACTGAGGCAACCCCTTTTTACACCAATCGCCTTCGCTGATCACCACCTCAACCTTGAAAGCCACCCAGCTCCTCTAACTAAAATTTCAAGAGATGGATCCTACTCCAAAGCCCCTTTCTACGGGCCCTTTACCCGTAGTCCTGCGCGGCTCCTGTCTGTGCGGCACGGTTCGTCTAGAAAGCAAGATGCTACCGGAATCTATTACCCTGTGCCACTGCGTAGAATGCCGCAAGGCTTCGTCAAACCCCTTCTTGGCATTTGGGCTATTCCACAATGATTACATCCAATGGTCTATCGCTAGTTCCTCCGGGACGAAGCCTTTGCACGGGGATCTGTCAGAAGGCATTAAACTAACCTACTACTCTGATATCGCGGTACGCGGCTGGTGTCATCGCTGCGGCACACCCCTTTTCATGAAGTACCACTGCCGACCAGATGGGACTAGCATCACCATGGGTCTAGTTGACGATAGGAATGTTGTTGGCCAGATGCCAAAGATCAAGGAGCACATATTTCTCGATGAAAAAGTGGCCTGGTGGGATATACCGTCGGACGATGGGACTTCTCGACACGAGGGGTTCAATGAATATTTTACCCGTCGACTGAAAGACTGGTCGGCCAAAGGTCGTCCGCAGCGATTGGATATTCCTCCGCCTCCTTTCAAATTCAAACTCTAAGTCTATTAAATTCGTCGGTGTTGGAAACTTAGTGTTGGTCAGATAATTGGAGAAGTCGTGACAGCCGAGGAGTCGAGTGTGCTTTCTGTGTTCGGGGTTGAATGTCTGGTTTAGTTATGTTTTGAGATATGGATATTGCGTGAATTGATGTATTTGAGAAATCATAGGCTCACGGCTTCATCTTCCGCCATCGCAGCGTGTTGGAGTAGCCCGCCAAAGATCCTAGCAGGCAAGACGGTTGTTGATATTTATAGTTAGATGGGGAATCGTAGGGAACTTTATTTACACAGATCCTCGCGAGGCCAATCAATTACGATTAGCGGTAAACCCCTTAACCTCGTAGTCTACTAACGGGCCTCTATATCCAACTTTACCTCCTAAAAAGTAGCGCGCGATCGCAAATATAATAACTGAACCTGTCACAAGAACGCTGTAGTTCATGTTCTCGGCAGTCACGGGCGTAGCTGGCGGCCAGAAATCCCAGAAGAGCACCCACACACAGAAAACACAGGCAAATGCGTTGTTCACGATACCTAGTAACCCAGGTATGCGCCAAGGGCCCCATTCCAGCGTAGGTTCTTCTAGTACGATATCAGAGTCGCCATTATTATCGAGGCCCAGCGGACCAAGCATATTGCGGTCCCTATCTCGCCCGCTGGATATATTCGTGTCGCTGTCTTCGCTCGAACGGTGTGGCTTAATTTGTCCGGTGGTTCGGCGCCATAGTAGAAAGCTGCATGGAATAAGGTACGAGGCGTAAAGGCCGGATACGGACATCGAAATGACATCGTTGTATGCAGTCGATGAGCCGATATAAATCAGATGTAGCAAACAGGGGATGAGATTCACTACGACAACCGCTACGATCGGGACTCGTGTGCGCGCGTGGACCTAGAATTCGCCGCATTATCAGTAAAGACCTTGGGTGTGGTAAGAAGGAAATGAAGAAAGTTTCTCGGGCTAACCTTTCGGATAAGATGATGGAACGGTAGGCCGTGGTCCCGCGCGAATGACCAAGTCATTCGGCTTGCTGTAGCAGCAAAACCGATGACGGCACACCAAATTATGACGATAATGACTATTGTCATTACCGTAGCCCCAGCTTTACCAGTCCCATTGTAGAACACTTGTATAAATGGAAAGCCGGTCGCAGAATTCTGTGAAACCAATGAGCAAAGCGTTAATGGGAGACAAGAATTGGGGATCCGGGGGAATATTACAATGACAGACTCAATATCGCCGAGGCAAAAGAGCACAGCAAGCACCATGGCCCACCCGGTGCTACCATTCAGCATGACCGTGGTGAAAATAGCTCGAGGCACATTCATTGCCGGATTTTCTATTTCTTCCGCCATCTATCCAAGAAAACCAAGATCAGCAACCGGTTTCAAGATCCTATTCAGATCAGTTGGGTACCTACGTGAACAGCTGCATCGGCTCCTGCAATGTAGCAATAGTGATTAGTTATATTTCGCTATAGGGCTACTTGAAGGGGAAACACTTACCAACGAAGGTTGCTACGTTGCCTATAAAGCCAACGCAATACGAAAGGCCTTGCGTTGGCCAATTCCCTTCATTGAGAGGCCGGAAAAATACATCATGAGCCGTGCCGTGCGGCGATAGGTACACCAATGTAATGAGTATCGCAATGAACCCTAGAACATGTATCAAAAGGATAACTCCTTCTAGGATGGGCAATAGCCCCGCAATTACGGTGTTGACAAATATGGATACAGCAATTACAGCCCAGGCTAGGAATGCGCCGTGATAGTTATGGGGTTCATAGTCTGGATAATTCAAGATGATGAGCCCCTGGATCATTGTGCCCGTGAAAATGCTGCCCACAGCCAATGTGGCGATCCACGCAAGAGAAGTAAGCCACCCTACGAACTATTAGCAATACGACCGAGGAGTGAAAGCCAGAAATAGGGAGTAGAACCTGTCAAATAGCCACAAAAGCGTTTGTACTTTCGCGGCGCCAAAATAGCAACCCAGAAGTATTGTCCACCGGATATTGGGGCGCTACATTTCGAGGGTTAGGATGTTGCCCATAGAGCCCGAGTCGTTGAATGATCTTACATAGATGCCATCTCTGCCAAGCACAGGTAAACGGATAGTGAACACATCCAAGCGATGGGGAAACCCCACGCCAAAGCAGCTGGGCCACCACTATGCGGCTCAATAGTTAGTTCGCGGTCATGAGTCCTTATTTCCATTCACTTCAACTCAGGCACTTACTTGACGAATGCTTCTTGAAAGAGCCTAGAGATCTCGATGTCAGTAGAGTGGCGCCTCGGGGCTGTGTAGGACGGTTCAGTCTTACGCTAATGCGGTCTCCCACGTGGCGAGGATACAGCAGCTGAATCCGAAGATAGAGAGAAACCCAAATCGACGCTATAAAAATGAAACATAATTGTCATTAGCCCGCGCCCGTACCTAGTAGAATTTCCCGTGTCTACCGAGCACCCGGAATTGTAAAGAGATGAGCGATGGTTCACGTATTCGGAACAGTACCTTTAGCACCTGTGACTTTCCGAGGCGCGCAAGACCACGTGAGTCTCTCTCCAAGTAAGTAGAGCCATGGATCTCGTGAAAAGTTGGCTCATGCGGAACGCCCATACCGTTGGACGCCTGAGAAGAAACCGTCATTGGACTATTGACAGATTATGCTGTGGAAACCTTTGAAAAGCTGTCAGAAGATGCGAAGAGGATAAGTGTGCTGACGCGACACTTGTAAGTGTCCGGAGGTCCAGGGTTGTAGAAAGACAAAAAGTGCCCATTGAGCTCAGCTCGACAGCCACGACAAGCCGCCATCGGTGGTGGAGGGTAGGAGCGAGCCATCAAACCATAACAGGGCATCTCGTCCGATAGGATTGATGCTGTGTAACCAACAAAAACAAATGAGGGGTTTTTTCGGGGTTCATATCCATGAGGCTGAGTCGTCGCATGTGAGGGAGATAAGGTTCCAACAAGAAGACACTCGTTAGGTTCCTACATAGTAGGCATCTACGTACTACCATACGATGTTGAAAATGAAAAAGCTCATGGTTTAGGTCGTCTTGATTTGATGGTTGCACACCTGGGCAGGTAGTTGATGGTGGTGCAACTTTGGAAGCATGTAATCCTTATTACCTATCGAAGCTTTTACTTTCGGTAGATAGGTGCCGTCGGTCGGTAAGTTGGTAAGTTGAAGCTGACTGCATGAAAGCCCCCACGAGGCAAGGAAGATCGACAGCTAATCCCCGCGTTAGTGGTCCCTATCGCATTACATTACTTTTTTCAGGGGGGTGCTAGGGGGGTCGTTGCTACCCCACGACGCAACAAGCAAAAGTTAAATGAGTTAACTTCTCAGATCCTAGTGGTGCACGACGTCTCCTTAGCGCTCGCACACCGATCTCAAGTGCTGACGTGCATGGATATGCCGGATCCGTTTTGACCCGCCTACCGTAGCAAGCTGTCTTTTCTGAAGAACTTTCGCGGTCTACGCGGCTTGATTCAAGTCATGTACTCCCTTGATCCTCGTTCCCCCTATCAACCCCAGCCATCATACCACAACAGACTGTTGCGATGTAACTGACAGATTTTTTTTCTCCTTTTTCGATATCCGCCAAGGCCGGCAGCCTTACCGACTACTTCTATCGAGTTCATCGTGCATTTAGCTAGTTGCGCAACCCCTGTGTTGAAGCTTCGGCCGAACCCTTGCTCTCTTTTTCTGATTTCTCCACTTTCATCGCCAAAATGTTTGTTCGAGCGGCAAGAAATGGATAAGCGTGAGGCTATCACGGAGGATAACCTTGGACCGGTAGTCAGCTTGCTGACTTGGATAATGGCAGCGGCGGTGATTATAGCTGTCGGTATCAAGTTTACTCTGTCGTCAATCATTCCCGGGAAGCGCAATAGAGAAGACGTTGCGCTGTTTCTCGCGACAGTAAGAAACTAAACACCTGTCAAATGGCGTGCGCGCTAATCTCAATCCATTTAGGTCTTTAGCATCGGTTTCACCGTTTCGATGTCCCTTGCCGTATCGAACGGAATCGGGAGACATGAGGACACGCTATCATCGCATCAACTAGAATCGTTGCAGAAATCAGTCTATTCTTCCGATATCTTGCTTGTCCTGATTTCAACCTGTGTGCAAGCTTCAGTTCTTATCTTTCTCCATGAGATTACTCCGGACGACCTCCACCACATGTTGATATATGGCATAGCGGGCTTCATCACCTTGTTCTTCATCGCGTCTTTCTTCGTCGCCGTCTTTCCTTGCGATGCCCCCGACGTGTGGGAAGTCCTGGGGGTTCAATGCATCGACCAACTCTCCTTCTGGGAGGCCTTCGCGGGAGTGAACCTCGTGATCGAAAGCGCTCTGGTGTTCCTCCCCATCATGATAGTCTATCCTGTGATGATGGAAAGGAGACGGAAGAGTATAGTGATCAGCGGGTTTGCCGCTCGACTCGCGTACGTATTCTTATCCTTCTAGGATATCTGAGAGACTCTAGAGATGGCTAATATCAAGAAGGGTCGTGGGAACTTTTATAGCGCAGCTTTACGAAGCTCAAAGTTTGAAGTCGTACCTTTTCGATCGGACTTTTTACGGTTGGAAATACCTCTTGACTACGGTATTTGTCCAAGGCCTCAGTATCATCACTGTCTGCATCCCTTACATCAGAAACTTGCTTCTGGGTATGGAGTCAGGCATGATCCAAACTGGCCATTACAGATTGCCAAGCCGGCACAGTACCGAGACTGGAATTGCTCTTCGGCATATCCCAATTAGCACCACGGATACCGACTTTTCGGGTAACACAACCGCGAAACCGGAAGCAACCGCTACTAGCCATAGAAAAAAGGATGATAATGTTTGAAGGGGAAATATCATTTGGAATGTGAATTAATGCAGTACCTACCTATGTATGGAATACATTATGGCCTAGTCGAGGGCTAACTGAGCCGAGATGGGTACGCCGAGATGGCTTTAATGAGAAATGACTCTAAGAGGCGATATGAATTTGAAGATGAATCAGTCATTCCTAGAGAGTGGCTTCTTCAATGGGATATTAACTAAAACTGTCAAGGTAGGTGGGTACGCACTATGAATTGGGCATGAAGAGCCCTCGGGAAATTAACTTAGCTACTATATTTTGTCAAGGATAGCGCCCCTAGTAGGGATAGCTCAGTGGAGGCCAAGGGACGGGCCGTTATCACATTAGCGCGAAACATGGATCACAAGAGATCAAAGGATTCGGCGTACATTGACGATATCATGGATGTCGTTTCGCCATCAAGCTGACCACCACCATGACACCTTAATGAATCTTAATAATTCTGTTAAACAGCCCCCTATATTGAATTGAGGGTATTGAGGTCTTTAATTGTCTTCTATCCCCATGTTGACGACTTGATTCGTCCTACCGATGCTAGAATCTTGGAAATGCGACGACCAATGAGGGTTTGAAACATTGTTTCTTACCCGTATTAGGATTATGAGATACCTTGCGAAGCGCGAGAAGGATTGACTACCAAGGACATAGAGGAAAACATCTAAATTGGTATCCTGTGCACATAACTACCCTCCTATCCCCTTATTATATTACTGGGCAGCACTTATAGCCGGTCATAGGGCATGCAAATCTCCTAAAAAGATGATAGAGGGGATAGGGTTCTGTACAATCCCCACGCTAACGTAATGCGATAGGTGCGGGCATGCTACGCAATCGATGAGATAAGACTAAATCCACCCCGGACCAACTGAAGAAAACCTGCTAACCGGACATATCCTTCTGCGCATGATGGTAATTTATAGGGCTTATAGCGCTGAAGTCCACTAAACGTATCTCAACTCCAGCTGGCTATTCAACTGACTATGGAACTAACCGTATAACTGATCGTTAAACTGATTATTAAACTGCCTATTCAATTTGACTAATCTATTGACTGATCAACTAGCTGTTCAATTGATCGTTGGTCTAATTATTCAACTGACTTTTAAGCTGATCTTTCGATTGGCTTTGAACTGGGGGCCTATTCACTGGCCGTTGAACTCATCATTAAACTATATCAGGTGTATTGAAAAGTAATCTGTACCCAAGAGAAAGTCATCTCCGGGGCTAGAGCTAAGCCCAATTTTAGGTACCTATGCGCTAAATTTACTATAATTCCAATAGGTAGACTTTAGCGCTACAAGCCCTATAAATTACAGCGCCTCCCTATCCCGGTACCTAAAAACGGGTTTAGCCATCATGCTCAAAAAGTTATGTCCGGTTGGCGGGTCCTGTTACAAGTTTACATTTTAAAGGTACCTAAACATGCCCCAGGTGTACAACAAGTTGTTTCTAACGGCCATTTCAACTCCCTCTAATCAAGTAATAGCGATAACGTCGACTTCAATTTGAGCATCTAGAGGCAATCTAGACACCTCCATCGATGTCCTTGGCGGCTTCTGAGGAAAATACTCGTTATAAACTTTGATGAATTCTGGAAGAGTTGAGAAGTCGCTCACATATACCTATCTCGCGGACCTGCGGTAAGTAAATGAACGGAAATAAAGCGCGCGAAATCTCGAAAGGCAGTAGGAATAGAACTTTCGCTGCCCCAATTCCCAGGTAAAAGGAGTTGTTTCTTACCGTAACTTTAACGACCTTTTCCAGACTCGAGTTTGCTGCCTTGAGAATATTGCTCGTATTTCTGAAGATCTGGTGGGCTTGGTCGGTTACGGAGGCCTTGATGAGATTGCCTTCAGCGTCAGCCGCCACCTAGCCCGCTACCCAGACCTGACCATTAGCTGCAAAGGCTTGGGACTATAGGCGAGTCAGGCTCTAAATTTATAGGTGGTAAAGATTTGTAGCTACAGCATACATAATGTCCAATCGCTAGAGAAAAACTTGATTAGCGAATGCGAAGTCTATGTGAAACTCCAGAAAAATAATATACTTACGCGCATAGCTCTTATCTGTAAATATAGTCTTTATGGTGGAGTGCATCCTGATCGGTTGCATATACGACGTTTTCTGTATAATTCTTAGGGTCGCCGTGCTCTGCTTGGCTGATGTATGAATTAGGAACCCAATCCCACGGATAGACATCATTAGGTAGGTACCTAGTCTTTTGACGTAGACGAAGAATTATAAAAAATGGAGGGATACGGGATTTTCGTGTAGGCGAATACAAGAAAGTTTATCCTCCATATATGAAGTGCAGCCATGCGTGGGTGACTGGCGAAGGTAGTCTCGCGATTACCTCCCGATGGTGACGGTGGGGTAGTGGGGTTCGCGGGCTGGAATCCCGAGCGAATTCAGGATACAACAACGACAGGGTATCGGCTTCAATGATAGATCAAAGCAGCGGTAAACTTGAAATTAACACTAGTCCTCATTCGAAGACAGTGAAATCGAACTTAGGATAATCATTCTTTTTCTGTACTCAGAGACTCGACATTAGATGTCAATATCTGATTCAATGCCATTGGTATTCAAACGCTTCAAGTTCCGATTAGGGAGGTTGATAGCCTCTAGATAAGCCCTATTTAGCTAGGTACTACGCCGCTATGGTACCTATGCTAAACCTTTTAGTCTAGCGAGAGTACCTAGTAGGTACCTAGCTTTGCAGAAGGAGTCAGCATCCTTGGAGAAGCAATCAAAACACTAAAATTACCACGGTAGGCTTTACTCGCCGGAGCGTGCTATCCAAGCTCCCCATGAAGTCTTACTAAAACATGGAACTCCAAAATGCCAGTCGCCGAGCAGGTCAATCTTGTAAATCATGCACAGATCGCGACCAAATACCTAGTATATAAAGTACCTTCTTCTACTCTAGAAAATGTGCAAAGGGCAATCGATCGCGCATTGGTCGCGAAAAGCTAGATAGGATAATACGCTACCCGAAGATCGTGCCGCAATTTTCATGCGAGCGGCTTCTTTGGTTGTTAGCAAGTATCAACATCCTCTTATAGCTGCTGCGACTGTTGACCAGAGCAAGAATATTCGGCAAGCAGAAATCAACGTGGCTGCCGAGACGTGCGATCTACTTCGATTCAATGCCTAATGTGCTGTGGGCTTGTTTAAGGTCCAGCCTGCAGTCAACCCTTCTGGAATAGTATTCATAACCGCCTAAATTTTTGGGATGCAGGCTAACGTTCCCCGCGACAGTAGAATTATCTCGAGTATCGAACTTTGAAAAGATTTGTATACGCGATATCGCCTTTCAACTTCATAGGGGACGCAGTAGCACTATTCTAGAAAACCATTCCTTCGCAGTGCTCAACTTTACGTCGTCGTACCTATTAAATAAATAAGTATTTATTTAAAATTACTAACACTGACTTGAGGCGCCTAAAGCTTTGAGTACGTTTTTGCTAGGTAAGTAGTTCTGTCAGGGGACTAGCTGAGTCATAGCAGCGCAGGCCCCGCGCTATAGGAGCTAGGGCTCGGAGAGCCCTCGAGCGGGTCCCTAGCCCTGGAGTAGTGCCCCTAAGACCTTAGGAAGAGTCAAGCGTTAATAGATCACTACTGCACCTGCTACTTCTCATCTTCACTTACGTCGTCATTTTTGATAAGATGGAAAATAATATTGAATTTCATGTCCTTGCCGACCCCTCTTCACCCAATACTCCATACGACCCCAAAGATTAAGAGGTACCTATGTACCATTCAAACTATATGATACTAAATCCGCTGTTCATCGTCCAACTGAGAATTGGTCACCGGCCAGCCTTGGACAGCCTCGGTACTAGAACTTAAAGATCTTGATTTATTAGTATTCAATGTACCGGACTCGAGGCCTGTGAGACTTATGTCTAGGCCACTGTCCAAGTGATTATATGACCGTCGTCGCAACGAGATAGATCCAATAGTACGGATAACTCGTGCTACACGCCCTTCCCCTTTCTGGGCATTTGGTGAATGACCACTGCTAAGTTTTTGGTAGCGACTTAAAAATAGGGGATAAATTATGGGGACACTGGAGCAAACCACCACCAAACCTATCTCTAATATCGCAGTAAAGAGGAAGGTTGCTCGTGTCTCTGAGTTGACACTGTCGAAGCGCGCGTTAGTATATAATGTGGGTTGATGAAATTTGAATGACGTTCAATCTTGACAGGTTCATGAGACACAGAGGATCTTCTATTGAGTCTCCAAAGTTTCCTTCCTGTTTGTTATCATGAGAAAGCTACTTACATAGATAGGGAAGCGAGGCGCCATGACGCTATAGCTGGAGTGCTATCATCTCGTTAACATCGTAGACACTTATCGCCCGAGAAACGGTATGTTAACGCACCTCAACCCAACGACAAATAGGCAAGTTAGGTTAATCTTATTCTGTCTTCTGGTATTAAGTCGCCATATTAATGGTAAAGGGAGACTTATAGCGATTATATCGGTACCGATGCTTAAAATAGTAATCGCCCTGTAAGGACCCCCTATATCGCCGCATGTTCCGCCGGCCGTTATATCCCAAGCTCGTCTCACGGGTCGGCATAAGAATGTGCTCCAAAGGGCAAAAGCAACAACGAGACAGGTTGAGATGACCATAAGAAACTTCGTGGCTAATTGCATCGGCCGGTTAGGGAAAGCTCGAAGATAAAATAGAAAGACGGTGAATCTGGCGCAAATAATTCCAACCCCGTAAAGCCATGCTTGGATAAATGCTAGCTTTAATAATGAGGCAGAAATGTTAATCTATTTCATGGAAACTACTAGGTAGGTAGGTAGGTAATTATAATCGATTGGAGAACATACCTTTCCGTTGAAACTATAGTTAACATATATTTCTGGGTCCGGGTGTCCAAACCCGCTAGTAACTGCTTGATAGAAGGTCAGATTGGAAGAGTTAAAAGGGCTGCGACCAATTGACCTACAGAACGCGAATAGCACCAACATCACAGTAGTGGTTATGATAGTTAGCACTACGGATATGTCTTCCCAAAGCGCCCTCGTCTTCTGAATTAGGCGGGAATATAGTCGCAATATGACAATGGCCCATATAATAGCTTGCAAAACACTAATTGCAATAAGTAGCCTCCGGCACAAGGGAGTGATAGGAAATTCAATAAACCCCATAATGACGATGTTAGGGGACACTGGCGAATCGTGACCGATTTTGAGGATCAATTAGACATGTTTCCATAAGGATCAACCACTGGTCAGTTAGAAACCTTGGATAGTAGCTCTACGGCGGTTTTTATTTTATGAAGATTGCTACCTACTAGACTATAAATAGCTCGCAAATTTTCAAGGGCTTATGGTTAACGACTCATAGGACTGCATTTCTTTAGATTGGTTGTCAATATGACATGTGGAAAGGTTCCATTACGTGTAATAAATTGACGTTGTAAGGTAGAATATTTCAAGCATCTGGCTTCCCTCTTATCACAATCCAACGAATAAATTCTAAGCAAGACCCTCCACCCGGGCCCTTTTTAGTCGGCGACCCCGGCCTCATTCTCCAAGATTCAACTCATGAACCGACAAATCACGGTCGTTCATAGGAAAAGCAAGAGCCGGTGGCGTCTATCTGACAATCAATACATATCCCGTGGGTCACTTTAGAAAAGTCTCGCCGAGGTATGTATCAATCTTAAGTCATTAGCCTCATCTATTACCTCTAACTTAAGCATAATGATTTTCTTAATCCTGTAATAGTGTTATTAGATTATATCTATTCGATATGAAATGAGGCTTCATCCTGGTGAAGGTGATAGGTCATATTACCCTAACCCGAACCCTAACCCCTAATTTGTCGTGGTCCATTTAAAGGGAATCATTTTTACAGAGATAAGGCACTAAAAAAAGACGTCTAAGACGTCGATTTAAGTTATACTTCGAAGTCAAAGGCAGTAATAGCTCATGACCAAATACTGTTAGATAATAAGAATCCCACTTTAGACACAGAATATAGGTACCTAAATAGGTTTGTAGTTCTACGACAATGTTATGGAAGCGGACATGACTACTATTCATTTTACACCTCGCGATAAAGGTCATACACTGTTTTTATACTGTATTTTACCATTAAGCCTTAACAAATTGCAGCGAGCTTAGCGTCTTTTTTATGTGTGACATAATCGGTTAAAAGCTACGATATGCTAAATCCCCTATACCTGTAGCGCCTCATAAGCCCCTGGGCACAGGTTATCTCCTTATAATTATAGGGAGGTTAGGTGGTTGGATACACGGTGTAAAAATGATCTGGCGGGATGGTAGAAAATTACCCCTCACAGTGCGCATCGCACTTTCCATTTAACCCCTCTTGATTACATAATATTCAAAGAGTCTGTCTCTAAGGCACTTACATGGAACTTTCCACAAACATGAGCGACGTATCAGAATCACCAGAACCTTCACGCAAGAGAAACAAGACTATAAATGTGTTCGTACCTACAATATTAGCCGATCCCTTCGAGAAATACAGTGTTCCAAGGTTCTAACTGATCGATGACAGACAGCACAAGGTCAAATGCAGCGGTGATGAACCTTGCCAAAGATGCCGTTTGAAGAAACTGCACTGTACATTCAACGCTATAACTAAGAAACTGGTCATTTCAGAGCAGTATGGATGCTTGATACCTGAATATTCTCGTTGATATCATAGCTCCCAGTGAGCGGTCCTGGGACATAAGTGACCTTAACTTTTAGGATAGTGGATGACATGACCCAGAGAGGACTGTAAGTTGTTGGACCTTACAAGCAGGATTTAATCGAAGTCGATAATTTTCGACAGAAAACTCATACTAGTCGAAACCAAGAAAGTGGTCCTCTAACTAGATCTAGGGTTCTTGGTTCTCCACTTGACACAGGAGTAGAGCCCACACCCACGACTACGACTTCTCAAGACCTTGAGCGCAATCATGATCGTTCCTAGGTAACGAGCCTAGGCAGAGACCAGACGCTGCAGGAAGAGGCATGTGATGAATTTCTCAATTATAGCTTCCCCAATGAGTTGGTTGCTTCTGCTGTGGACCCTTCTGCGTGGATGTGGGACGCCGATTGGAATCCATGAGCTATTATATTCGGGATTGCTAGTTCACCACCACCGGGATCTAATCCCGACACTTATCTATAAGTGTGCATTGCTTCGCGATACCATCCCGAAGAATCAAGCAGGCTTTAGCTGAATTCTTATAAGGCCTCGGGTTATTATAAGGTAATTGAACGGTAAATATCGTGATTTTTTAGGCTAAGATACTACACAGTCAATCAAGAGCATCTTCCATGGTGTGTGAAAAGCCGGACGAGCAAAAACTTACCGCAACTAAAGCCCCGATCTTTTCACACAATTCTGCATCATTACTCGCCAGCAAACCACAACCACTACGAATATCTGCGCGTATGCAAAGCACGAAGGCACCGGTTGCCAATCCTTCTGTCCTTGTGCCAATTTTAGAAGAATTAAAAAAGATTGAAGCCTCCCGAGCATAGTTCAATTCAACCGCCCCTATTGTTGTTACCCGGACGCCGATCCCTGATTGGAAGTATGGCGATGGCGTCGCTAATGCTTCACCTGTAACAAATACTCAAATTGAGATCGACCCAGCAGCAGAGAGTAGACACATGATTTCAAACTATAAGCTTCTTGTGTCTGCGATTCCACGGCTGATCAGCTTTGTCAGCACGGTCTCGAAAGCCGGCTCGTGCCTTGGCTATAATTGAAGCGACCAGGTTTTGGGCACGAGAAGACGCCCTGGATCAGGGCCAGGAAAACCTGGATCTTGAGGTCTTGCGTCCTTTGGTACAACTTGGTGGTATTTCCTATGGTCGCGTACGGGAAACCTTTGAGCTTCCACGCCCTTCGCTCGCTGTAGAGTTGAAGAATGAGGAGAAAGGATTAAAGAAATTCTATAGCGGGGACGATTGATGAATAGATTCACCATAGGTTCAAATATCTCTGGAACTTCATTCAACTCAATATAAGGGGCGGTTATGATTTAGTCTCCTATTGATTCATTACAATGGAGACGGAAGAATCCGTTGTGTTCTAAAAATTTCACACATTTCCAGGGCTTGTGACTGCTAATAAGCTAAATCTGTGAGCCTAGGTTAAATCCGGCTACCTTTATAAGGGCCTATTCCGTAGCGCTAAGCATCCATGGATCCCTAGCCATAGTGGTTATCTACTGGAATATGGCGAGTTGATTGCTCTAGCTATTTCGTCTAGGTAACTATTCGGCAATGGATATGCGAAACTTCTACCCGGATCTATGATATTCGTACGTAAGCCGCTCCTATCCATAATTGTGCGTATTGCTACTCATGTTACCCATATCGAAAGCATCTCCTTAGTATCGACTAAAATGTCTTTTTAAGAACCATCAGTTAGTTTTCTGCAGGGTCTTCACAAACCTCTTGAATGAAGTGTGAGTTGCGGGGTGCGGGGTACGGAATAATAGGAAAAGATAAATTCGCATTACCTAAATCTTCACCATCCACTTACCTCTCTTACTAATATATTATTAATACTAGGTATATTAGTAAGAGAGAATCCCGGCAATTCATTGCTGGACTGGATCAACGCTTTTCCTATTCAAGTTATCAGAGGATGACAAAGCAAGCTCTCTGTGCTTTCAACATATTTTCTTTCCACGTTTTAACGGACAATACATCAAAGGACGCTTAAATATCCTTCAACTCGGGACATCTTTAATCTTAATTTAACACTCGCCTCTTATTTTTTTTAACAAACAAAGGTAATCCAGATTTCGGTATCCCCGTACACGAAACTTAATATTACCAATTATTAGGCACTTACGCACAGCTCATGTGGCAGGATGCTCCCCACCCAATGAAGGAAAGAACGAAGACCAATTGGCTATCAAGGGATATGAAAGACAACCCATTTCGGGTTCAAATTAGCATAGATAGAAGAACAACTCGTTTTGCTTTGCTGACCCTCGTTGTTACGATTCTTGTGATTGTCCTTCCTATTCCTGTTGTCTTATATATCGTCCACCTATCGGCAGGACGCCACAGCTCAGGTCTAGCATTGGGCCTTCTACAACCCAATCCTCCGAGGAAGAGGGTTCCAGCGGCCATTAGAAAGCCCTAGAGAGCCTCGCGCTCTCTTGGAAGTCCTACCGAAGAGGGCCGCAAGGTATATACATGTACAGCGCAGTAGAGGTACAGGCGGCGTACGAGCATTCAACTCATTACCATCATAATGATCTTAGGGGTAATACCGATATTCCTAGAGCTAGGTGGCAAAAAAGAGCAGGGTCTAGATAGGAAGACCCCACTAACTTATTGATGAAGAGAATTGATTAATGGGGATTCAATGCCATATCAAGAAGGCTTCTAGAGTTAGAACGAGTTAAGACTTGTTACAATATATCTCGCATACAACTGTGAGGTTGATCACACCTACTGTTAACCTTAGGCAGCCGCGATCTAACTTACCTATATAAAGAGTGATAATACGGTACTGAGTCATCATCTTTTCAAGTATATTGATCTAGCAGTATCCCGAATGTGAGACAGACTGAATATTAGGAGGATAAAGGCCAATAAACTCTGGTGTCCAACGCCTAATAGACTAATTCCTCGGTTAGTAATATTCATGCGTTAAGTCTGACATTAAGTATAGGTACCTAGGTAGGAAAAAGTAAGGGAGTTAACATACTTCGAAAGAACAATAATTAGATATCTAAATATAGTTCAAAGGGTACCTATTCAAGAAGATTGTCAGTAATAACAATGTGCCTTTTACGTACTTGTTTGGATATAATAGCCATTTATATCTCCTTGTGTTAATTTTAGACTACAATAACCCCACACTCTTTCTCATGTATAAAGAAAATGTATTTTCATTGACATTAATTTCATATGGAGCTTCATAATCAGGATAGCCTCAATGAGGTTGTTATGATATATATGACCCGGGTCAGAGAATGTAATCTAGTAATAATTAATGTTACTTAAACAATTATAACAATTATCTATATTATTAACAAAAAACGACATGCCAGGCAGAGATCCTGCTCATGAGGGTGAATACCTCAAGAAATATTTCGATACTGACCCACGGTTCCAATTTGTTGGTATAATTGGCTCAGGAATGTCAGGCGCGGCTTCACACGTGAGATACAATGACCCACGGAACCAGTCCTTGAAGAACTTTGTAGTAAAAAGAGCGATAAATACTCCAGCCCGGCAGAGAGAGCTACAAAGAGAAGAAACTCTTCTTAGGGTGTGTAACTTCCAAAATATTCACGTGTTTATTAGTCCTGAACTAACCTAGAAACCTACGTACTCAGTCTTTACAAGGCGCGATGCATATAGTGCAGGTCCTCGATATCAGTAACAACCCTCTAGCAAGACCAGGTACTTCGAGCTTGCCTGCTATTGCAGGAGGCTGGGTTATATTAGAATATCTAGAGAATGGGAGTGTTGGGAAATTTATTGAGAACGCTCAAGAAATGGGCATAGAGCATCTACCTAATCGCCTAATCTGGAGATTCGCCTTATGCCGTAAGTTCTACGTATCTCTTGATTCCAAGCCTACTTTTTATCTAACAGACATCTAGTGATAAAAGCTGCTATAGCTATGGCCGTAAGTAACACCACAAAAAGATTTCGGTTTTGTTTTTGAGCTCATCTATTCGGGGGGGGGGCGATGGGACCTTCATTTTTGAACTTCCCCGTTAAGTCACAGTTCTCCATACCCAGCACTTAAGTGAACCTAGTCAAAACTAACCATGAGCTGAGTATAGTGGCCCGGGATTATCGACAGAAGCACCGTCGCCAGCGAGAGAACACCAACGAACTTTTGGCAAGGTTCCGCAATCCTGCATCGTGATTTACACGCCGACAACAGTACGTACCTTACCTATATGCTGAATTTAACGATAAAGTACTGACAAAAACTAAGTAATGCTTGCGGATGTTCTTCCAGATAATGAACATAGAATCACGCCACGGTTGAAAGTGATTGACTTCGGCGGTGCTACCGAATTTTCCATGGCGGTAAATAGTGATTCTGTTATGGAAAACGTAACAGTTATGGGAGAGGTACGTATTCTGCTCAAGGACTTATCCTACTTTTGGATCGTATATTAACGGGAGTTATAGATCATATGGGGTTTAATTATGCTCAACACGGCGCCTCTCGATCAGTTTGGAGATCGTCCTCTCGTTCTGTTTAGACCGCCGGGTCCAAACCAGGCGACAGTAGGTACTCAAGCTTTTGACCTTGTTCCTTTTTCTGGGAGCGGCAGTAAATACCCGTGGCTTGACCGGGATTTGAGGGTGCTGGTCTGTCAGTTATTGCGCAAAGACGTAATTAACATCCCGGATTTGAGAGAACTGGATCGCCTGGCAACAGACGCGGTACGCTATAGGGACGCAGCGTACTATGGTAACGAAATAGAAGAACAAGATGACACGATTCAGGAGCTCTGGCACGAAATCGTCCACTGGGATGGTGGTGGTGGTGGTGGTGGCGGCAACGGAGACAGCGGAGGCAGCGGTGGTAGCGATGATTGGGGTTACAATGCAGACGAGGGGCCTCCTTTCGACTTGTAGCATAAAATTCCCATAATTTCGAAGTACTAAGTACCTAGTAGGTATTAGGTAGGTACAAGGTATGCATGTAGGTATGTTTAAGGATGAAATAGGCATTTGAATAAGATAGCGTTGCGTAGATACGAGTTTTGATGACCGAGCAAGTAATGCCTTCTCACAAGCCATGTTGTCGCATTGAGGTATTTTGAGATTGTGGTTTTATCATCAGTTAGGCACTACAGAATACCTGGGATCGTATAATTCGTGGAAAGTGGGGAACTGCTAACACTTTTGCATTTGATTGGCTCAATAGCTTTGACTAATAATTTTATGCTGTATGCATAATTGTATGTCTAAAATCTTTAATTGAAACCTGGATTCTTCTTTTTCTTATTCAACATTCATCTAATCTACGCACATAAAGAAAGTCGGATGATAGATCGAAAATGACATCATGCTGGCCTGATGTAGCCCAGTTTCTGAAGATGACAAACTCAAAGTCCGCGAATGGGCGATGTCCTAATTCCTCAGCTTCTTATCCCTGACATCGTCAATGTCCCTAACGTCCCCGGTCAGCCGAGAACAAAGAAAGCGCCCGACGGGATGGTTCGATGGTCCCACACGATGTCACGCCACGATCGCTTCATTCCTGTAGCACAACTTTACCTTCTACATCATTGTACATAGGTATACATATAAAATAAAATCTCAACTCGACGGTAGATAGCTAACATCTCTAGAATGCCAATTGAACATTACGATTACTAAATACCATCTCTTCTTACTCGGCTTCATGTTTTAACCACATAAGATTAGATTACCAGTGATTGTAGCTCTATAGTTCGTCATCCAACTTCACGATGGGACCGCTAGCACGACCTAGACAACATATTGATCGAAAAGATCTCTATACCAACCTTGAGGCCCGAATTCAATATCTCCATTCCTTCATTGACTTCAGTTCAAGTATGAGTTCTGAGTGTACTAGCTTAACAAAAGGTCCGAAGCTAACTGGTCTAAGATGATATCGAAGCGTTGATGACAGGATCGAAATACATCAAACAACTTATCCCAGCTATCGTCAACATCGTCTATCAAAAGTTGTTGCAGTATGACATCACAGCACGCGCCCTAGAAACTAGGAGTACGAGTTACGAGGGGCCCGTGGACGATAACCTCAACGAGAACAGCCCCCAAATCTTACATCGGAAAATGTTCCTTAGGGCGTACCTAGCTAAACTGTGCTCCGACCCGAGCACTTTGGAGTTCTGGGAGTATTTAGATAAAGTCGGGTAAGCATCAATTGCGTATATTCATAAACTCTATGGTCTAATCAGGAATACTAGCATGATGCATACTGGACGTGGACGTGAGCATCCTCTTCACGTGGAATACGTCCACATAGGTGCATGCCTCGCATTCATTCAGGATACTCTCACAGAAGCTCTTCTATCACATCCTCGGCTGCGTATGGATAAGAAGATTGCTCTGGTCAAGGCGATCGGCAAGGTCATCTGGGTCCAAAATGACTTATTCGCGAAGTGGTACGTTCGTGATGGCGACGAGTTTGCTGAGGAGATGGAGAAGCAACTGGTAGAACCGGAAGGATTCCTTCACGGAAAGAAGATATTGGAAGATATCGAAGAAGGGCTCCCTTCGTCACCAACATGTCCTTTCTCGGGGTTGTCTGCGGTGGAGAAAGCTGACGCCTGTACTGGGTGCGGTGATAAGGCGGAGAAAGAGAACGGCTGCACATCGTCATTGCCTATCCGATCCCATATAGAAACAAGCTAAGGCGAAAGCAATACCGGGGGCCGGGGGTATAGGGGCTTTTATACCAAAGAAACGGTGAGATGTTTAGCGAAACGGCGATAAACCTGCCGGAATAGGTTTAGGAATCTGTACTTTTTCGCCTAATGTAGGTAGGTATGGATTATTAAGCATGGGTAAGAGGCGGCGTTGAGGAACGGTGCATTCAATGGAGTTATCATGCCCAGTCATATGAGAGCTGTTATAAAAATACATATCACCTTACTCGTGGTCCCTATTCTTACATTTAGCCGCTTCTAGCTTCAAGGCATTGGTTCAATATTTGCTAGTATACTTCTGAAAATTAGATGCCTCAAGGTGAAAATGCAGGTGAAGTTATCAAAGCCTGAAATGATTGTTGGAACTATCAATACCTACTAGGTACCTATGAAATTTTAGAGTATCCGTTAAGTACATGGATGTAAGAACCAGTTGACACTAACAACAGGAGAGAAGAGAAAAGACAGATAGAAAAAAGGAGTATGTCCAGGGTGGTATGACAAAATGAAATCCGCGACAACAAAGAGTGATATATCCTCCGCCTCGTTACCGCATTACCTGCCTCATATCGGCATTGCCTCATTCCATTAACCGTTCCCCCCTTTTCATTACCCCCGACATAGAATTTACATACCCCATACATACCTATCGTACCCTACACCCCAAGTAACAATCATCATCCATCCCTCCACTCAAACAGCAGAAACCTCCTCAAGCGCCGGCGCCGGCGCCGCACCCCTCGAGTACCAGCCCCAGCGCTCCTTAGCATGAGATATCAAATCCCTCTTCCCCGTCTCCTTCTCGACCACCAAACTCCACGTCGTCGGCCCAGAATACGTCACCTCACGATCCTTCTTCACATCCACGGCCCCCCATTTATCTACCCCCGGCACCGTCAAAGCGCCGTATCTCTTTCCCAATCTCTCATGCAGCCCTGTCGCCATGCGCGCCCACTCCGGCCTCGAAGCCCAACCGCATCTTCTCAGACCATCTAAATGCAGATCCGCAGCCGCGCGCAACCGCTCCTTCTCCGCAGGGTCCGAATGCAGTGTTAATGCCATGGACCGGTGCTCGTCTAAATCGCGCAATACTTCCGCATGCACGCGCGCTGCGTCCCTAGTCCGACCTGCGCGGGTAAGAAGGACGGAGAGCTTGTGTGCGTAGGTAAGGGCGTGCGCGTCGAGGCCGCCGCGCGATTGTCGCACGTTGTAGTAGAGGATGTCGGCGAGTGCGACGGCGCTGTCGATGTGCGAGGCGGAGACGTGTGCGTCGATTAGGAGTTGGCCGATGTGCAGGACTATGGCGGGGGACCAGCTGCGTTGGACTTCGCGGGAGCGCCAGAGGGCTGTTAGGAGGTTCTGTGGGGGGAGGGGGTTAGTTGGGTACTTACTAGATAGGTAGGTGGGGAGGGGAATTGGTAAAAGGGGACTTACCTCAAGTTCGCTGTAGTTCTTTTGGTCGCCGAGGAGGGTGATGAGGCTGGAGAGGTCCTCGAATCGCAAGCTCACGAAATCGACGTCGGCTTCGCGGAAGGCAGCGAACACTGTCTGCAACACGGTTCGACTAGTAAGGAGCATAGACTCCCTTAGTGTTGCATCCGCCGCCTTCCAAGTTGGAACACCATGGCCGGCTAGTAGTTCCGCAAGCTTGTATCCTAGTACGCCGCGACGCCGGTTGTGGTAGAAGCGCTGCGCACTGGCGAATTGGAAACCGCATTTGGCGACGGCGTGAGCGCGGGGTAGGTTCTTGCTTTCAACGGCGTACTTTTGCACGACCTTGTTGATCGCCTTGACAGTTGCCATGGCAAAGTCGACCGTGGTGCGTTCTGATGCGCTTCCGTCTCCGATCTCAGTGAGGAGTGCGACGTATAGATCGAAAGTCGCATTCCGGTCGTTGACGTATGTGCCGAGGATCTTCGAGTACCGTTCGGTGAAGACAGCGAACAGTTTCTTGTCGAGAATGGAGACGAAGCTGGTGCGACCCCGGGCAACCCATAGGCTACGGAGACGAGCGGTATGTTCGAGAACGATCTCGATGCTAGTCTCTTTGGTCATATTAGTTGTTACTAAGACGTACTGTTCGTACAAGAGCGTCTCGAGGAGTAGGTCTGCCATGATCTGTGAGAAGTGGTTCTGGCCCGGCTTCCCATCAGCATGGTACAAGCCCTCTTCAAGAGCGATCAGAAACACGAGGGAGATCTTGGTGATCTTCGTCTCTAGCTTGATGCTGATCTTCTGCTCCGAAACATCGAAGCCTGGGAAGAGGATCAAAACGCGAAGTTGCCGAAGTAGTTCATGACCCTCGCGCTCAAGTTTAACGGTCTTGTAAATCGAAGACAGTGTCAATGCAGCTTGGTAGAGCTCAATTGCGACGGTTGCTGTGGATAGGATTTTGATGACGCTTTCTTGCAACAGGCTAACCATAATAGCGTGAGACCTTTCGGAGTTATGCTTGCTGTAGATCAAGACCAACTCTTTAAGCTTGAGGAGTGTCGTCTCGTGCCACCAGCCACATTGGACCTTGAAGTGCTCGTACGTCTCTGAGCATACAGCAATGGCACGCTCAACTGTTGTGGTCTCGGTCTTTCTTCCACTTGTAATGACGGTAACGTAGAGAGTTGACAGTCGCTTCTTGAAGGTACGGACCTTGGTCTCGGTGAGAGTTGTAATGGTCTTTGTCTTCGTAATGACCTCTTCGTAGAGAGTTACGGATTCGAGCTGGTGTTCCTCACTCTTCTCACAGACCTCTGCAAGAGCAATTGAGGCAGTTAGGTAAATGGCAACCGACACTCCAAAGGCCTTCTTAACAGTCTCGCGGTACTCGACAGTAATCTTGTAGAGGACCGAGAACTCCACCTTCGAATGGAAATCGAGGACATACCGGTACTGCTCGTATACGAGTTGCATAAACTGTTCCGACACTTTATGCTCATGGTGATGCTTGGTGATAGTTTCCCATAGTGTAGCGGAAAGCTTCTGAAGTTCCGTCCAGCGGCTCTCTTCCCGGTAGTGCTTCAGCACGATAGAGGCAGCATCGAACGCCTCGGCATGGACGACACCATCTTGGGTGTACGCTGACACAATCTCGGCAAAGTAGTCATATGCCTCCTTGCGTCCGAGAAGGTTGTAGGTAGACGCTAAGTGGTACAGGGTGTTGATGGTTAGCTTGTGTGTGGCACCGAGGTTCTTGCGGTAGTATTGGAGAAGATGAGTGTGGATCTCAATGATCTTCTCATATCGCCGGTATTTCTCGTAGAATGAAAGAAGCTGAGTGGTAACTTCCGTGAGAAGGAGGTCTTCAGCCTTCAGCGACATAAAGCATGCTCTCCAGACGCGGATGTAGATTTGTTCCGCTTTGTCAAACTTCCTCTGCCGGTGATAGCAGAGAGCAAGACGTGATGCAGTTTCCACTGTTTCGAAGACGTAGCTCCCTTCGAGTGTGAGCTTGTCGTCTACAGTGAGAACGCCCTTCCACACAAGCTCCAACGACCGTCGGAGGACGACTTCGGCTTCAGACCACTTGTCCTGCTTGATGTGAAGGCTAACCAAAGCCAAAGAAGCTTTGAAGAAATGGCGGTCTACTTTTCCAGATTTGGCGCGTGTGTAAGTCGTTTCGTAAACATCACGAGTGATGGTCTCAGTTTCTGTTGTCGTGGTACTGATCTCCGTAGTAGTCTCAGTGATCTCCTCAACAACTTCAGTGATGATAGTTGTAACTTCGGAGGCTTCTTCTGTCTCAATCATCTTGTGTTCCTTGAACCAGCCCCAGGCTCTCTTCAGGATTGACACGGACACGGCAAGCATCCCGAAGGACCTAAACAGTACCGACAGTTTCTTGAGCTGAAGAACGATCTCCTTTGACTCGATTGAGCGGTGCTCGTATTCAGCCCAGACACAAACCATGATATTACAAGCTTCACTCTCGCGCTTATGGCGGCGTAAAAATTCAACATAATTGAGGGCGATATTGAGCTGTGCCATCTGCAGTTCGACGGTTGTCTTCTGGCTACATGCTGTGCAGATACGACTCCAGAGAGCGACGTACAGCTTCTCTGCAAGGAGCAATTGATGCTGGGTCTCGTAGGTCTCAGCGAGACTGAGGATAATGGTCAATCGTAACTCATCAGTGAGTTCCATCTCTTCGCTAGCGTCGAAGAGAAGGTCGTCATATTGGTCTTTATCCTCCTTGACATCTCCTTTCTTGAGGACAACCTTCATCTTGGCCAGCTCTTTAGTAAGACCGCGTTCTCGGTCGGAACCGCGCCCAAATCGGACGACGACAATCTCATGAAGTTCCTTGAGAATGACAGCCGCCATGTGTTCCTCTTGAATGTTCCGGTAAAGCTGAATTAACGACTCATATAGCCGGATGACTTGGTCGGAGTTTGCGCCATACTGCCCCTTGCATACCTCAATATAGAAGCGCATCATCTCCTCACGATATGTAACGATGGTGGTGCGCTTGCTATAAGAAAACTTCTCGGTGCAGGCTAGGAACACGGATGTGCAAGTGACTACCAACGGGCTGAACTTGTATAGAATAGTTTGACCGATAATGGAAGCATGGTAGAAGAATTCGGCGGCTTTGACCAATTCCAACTGAGTCCGGTATAGAATACCAATAATGATCAGGCTTTGGAGGACACTGGGATGCTTCTCCCCGAAGCAAGCCGAGCGAATTCTTAGTGCTAACTCGTGGCGGTGGATGGACTGCACTATGGTTTGGCCCTGCCAGCTGGCCCATTCCAGCATGACGAAGAACGTAGATTCAGGTAGAATGCTCTTGAAATCTGGCGAAACCGTCAAGTCGCCTTTTGTACTCATCAGGGATGAGTGCTGGAAATGTGCGATCCAGTACTTCACAGTGTACTGAACGATGGGATGGGATTGGTAGGCTTGGTTAATGATCGTGCTATTCACGCAATCAAATGAAGGCTCACATGGCTGCGTAAGGACTTGTTTGGAGAATAGCAGGAGTGTCATCGTCAGTTGCTTGTGGGCATCTTTGAGGGAGACGAGGGAAGATCCGCAAAGCCCACGAACGAAGCTTCGTATAACGGAATGTTTGAATCGGACGGAGCCCTTGTGTAGAACAAGAAGTCCATTTGTTGAGGAGATCATCTTGCGAACATTGATATGAGATGATGACACGGTCCCTTTGGAAAGGTCGACTTTCAATAGGTCTTCCACTTCTCCAAGTTGTAGTGGGCGCTCAGCAGCCACCACGAAGGTCAATAAGTGGTTAATATGACTGTCCTTTAGATCGATATGTTGAAGGAGTTCTTTGAGCAGACTATCATGGTTCTTGCTAGGGTCTGGCTTGATGGTATGGATCAACTTGTGAAACGAGTCAAAGTCAACTCCAGCGTCGAGGAGGTGTAGTGACAAGTATGCGAAGAGGAACGAGCCTCTTGCACGAGATACTAGCTGGCTGAGTAACTCTTGTTGTTTCGTGTCAGTCTGAGATGTGTAGACACTGCGTTTTGAAAGGCCGTCGATCAAGTATAGTTGAATGTCGTCATGAACGTGCTCTGGAGTAATAACTAGATGTTTACAGTCCAGTTGGCCAAGGTGCGATAGGGGCCGAGAGAATGTGACAGCACGAATCTTGGGAAGCTTCTTGATGCTTTGGTGGATGCGTTTATATAGCTCGAGAGCCACCGAATCCCCGCCAGCTATCTCATCTAGTCCGTGAATAATGATTGCGAGGTTGACGCCTTTGCTGTTTACTATCGCTAGGCCGGCATCAAGTATGTCCCATAGTTGATTGGAGAGTTCCTTTACATTATGCTGACCTTCGAACTTTGAGAGAACGGACGATAATTGCTCGAAAAGGCGAGCATCGCCAATACTGATCTCCAAAAGTTGGGAGAGCAGACTCTTCAATAGTGCCACGGAAGTTGCATGTTCAGGGTATTCAACAGCTATTTTCTGTTAGACAAGGTTAGTAATAAGGGAAGGAAAACGTACCGAATGTGTACGAGAGGGTTCTGTGCTTTTGGTCTAAATGACCAACCGGTCTCTCTAGCTGATCTCGTACCCAAGATGCGAGCATGCTCTTGCCGCACCCGGCACTGCCCGTGATCGCAAGGATGTTCTCATCCTTTTCGAGGAACTCAATGAGTTCATCCTCGAGCCACTCGCAAGTACCTTCGACACGGCGTTTCTTTTCTTGGGTGCGACCGTATAGATATGACTTCACGTGAGTGTATGTTGAGCCCAACTCTCGGTGAAGCGACGCCACATCGCCTGCGTTGTGGCTAGGGCCAAGCTTGTAGGCCCAGATTGTGTAGATGAGATGCTCTCTCTTGGAACATATATCTTCTAGTTGGCGTCCAAACTCGCGGTCAAAGTCGATTGTTACCGTGTTTGTAGAAAGACGGCTGATCCGTTGATGATAAAATATTGCGATGTCGCCAAGAAGATGTACGAGGCCGTTGATGACCTCTCCAAGGGCTTGTGCAATACCTTCGCTAAGCACAAACAGGGATCGAAGTTCAAGAGTATTTGCAAGAAGTTGGCCAAGTTCGTATAAGGTGTTGAAAGTGGGCTCAAGGGCTTGAGCTTGTTCACAGCCGAGCTAATATCGTCAGGGATATATCGATGTTAAATAGGGGGTGGGTTCTTACTTGGAGTAGAAGATAGCAACTTGCTAGAGCAGTATCCCGTATAGTGGTGCTGTCGGTGATGAAGTCCTTAACTGCCGTTGTGAACTCGTCGATCTGGAGACCGAAGAATTCAGCCTCCTTCAAGACTTGGTCCCATTGACTACCTCTCTTCGGCATGTGGATGATACGCTCATCTGCAATATACCCCAGATAGGCCTGGAGGTCAATCCGCTTGAGGTAGGCATCATCTACGTCGTCTAGCTCGCGTACCAGCCTTGACCTTACTCGCCTAGTCGTTTCGATGGTACGTGTAACTTGAATACGACTCGATGATCTCGATTCGGAGTGACTGGTAGTACGGACGGAAGTAGAACCGTTCACATTAACCTCGCTTGAGGAAGTGACGATTTGCTTTACCAAATCGGTAGAAGCATGGTTACCATTCACGGCTGAAGGCATGTTGATATTTGTCTTCGGTTCTTCTGCGGGAATCTGTGACGAAAGTGTTGAGGAAACAGACCTGCGATTCCGCAGACCTGAAGGGTTATTAGTGGATAGATATGATGAGTGCATGGCTTTGAGAGCTTACTTTGCGGTAATTTACGAAGTCCCAACATGTGGCATTTATGAATAAGGGGTCGGAGAGCGTTGAAAGGTGCTCATCGAGGGTATTTGAGGACTTCAAGGGGGTTTTCCTCTTCTTAACTTGCCCCAGGGAATACCGGCGCCTTCCAAAGTCATCCAAAGCCATCCAATCTATTAGGTAGAAGGCGATCCTCAGCTACCCCCAGCAATATTGAATTCCGCATCGGGGAAACCGATTCAATTTCCGCCGTGAAGGGGGTAATCGACATCATTGAAATCCGTCGATATGTAATTTCGTAGCAAAAGAAACGTGAGGGTCATTGGCTGAATCGAGGTGCCTTTGGCTGACCTAGAGGCAGCGGCAGCGGCACGTCCGGTGAGTACGAGTACGCGAAGACAGGTATGATAGATCACCATGATGGTGTCAATGATACATGTGTATCTGTTACGCTATGCACGGAATGCTTCCTATTCTGGAAGTCATAGAACCACAGCGGTCGCGTGGCGCACACGATGCTAGCTGAATGAGATCGAGGCCCCAACGGGAACTTCTTAACCAAAGGCACCATCCCGCAAGCGGCCCACGTACGCGGCGTTTAGTCTCATCGGGGAACCCCAGATCCCTGAAGCTGATTCTGATAGATTTACTGGCTAGAGACCAATTAAAGCTAGCATATTGTGCTCCCGGTGTACCAAAAATCATAATGACTGTAACCAAACTCTTAAACAACGGCAGCTATTCCCCCTCACCTCGTACAGAAGCTTATAATAAAGTGCTTACTCACTGGGAATCGAATCCGTGAGTTTGATTGGTCGGTGGAGAGAAACACCATTCCGGCTTGGTATCCTTGCTGAAACCAAATGTTCTGATTGCCATGCAGCAAGGTAAAAACTCTCAATGACATGATGGATGCCGTCGAGATTCAGCTCCTCCAAACCCAGGTCAACGGAGCATTTTGCTTAGGTTGTTTCCCGAAATTTGCCCTACTTGGGTCATGCATGACATTTGCATAGCCATCCGACATAGTCGCCGACTAAAGCATAACCCATGCCTATTGAAACTCGGCTTGCCTCTAGTGAATCCCGACTATCGACATCTTTCGAAGATCTAGGCTCCAGCCTCTTTCCTCAAATGAACATACTGCATCGCATCAATAACGCTTAGAAGGTAATCCTAGAGTTGAAAGCAGATCGCGCGTCGCGCTGAACGACCGTAAGAGATTGATGGATACGGCTGTCTTACCTATTGCGAACGCTGCGATACAAATCGGTCAGTGAGACATGAGCTCCGTGGGTTCCACGTAATTCTAAGACTTCGTGGGGTGCGTGCATGTGCGTCTTCGAGGGACAGTCGCTCGGTTTCAGGCGATCAAGACTAAAGTTCCATAGTCACAGGGACAAAAGACGTTATAATGAGAGACAAGTACAGATCGTGTATATCTTCATTCAGAGACGGTCCGAGACTCCCCCTGTATTAAGTATCCATGGCTGCCATGGGTGCCGAAGTAACGTCATTCAGCTCTGCTTATCATGCTGTAGGACTTTCTGGTACGGAAAGGAGCCCCGCATCCAATTGGTTGCCTGTAATCGAGCGAATCCAACCCAGGCAGCGCGGTACAGACAAGCAATGTGGCGCACGGTAAGAATAATAGTTGTGTGATCCCTCACCCATCACAAACAAGGTGGGATATTTCAGATTAACGTAACATACCTATGACGCTCTATTCTATCTGCCCCGTCTATTTGCCATATCTATTCAATGCCGACGCCTTTTATCTTTTATATATCCGATTCCAGAAAAATGCGCTCTGGTCGATGTATATGCATGATGCCCTACAACTCCGAAGTTGAAATCTCTATTCGTGCCACTTCATAACGCCAGGGTTGGCCGGGTCGTTTTCCACATATTGGCAATCGCGAGAAGTTTCCCATAGAGAGGCCATAAATGAGTGATCGTCGCTGTGGTAGAGATCGCCAAGAAGTGGCTTGATCGCCTCCGTGGCCTCTTCCGCGTAGTAAAAAGGAATGCGTCTAACTAACGTTAACTTGCCGTCTACAAAGCAAAAGGCAAAAGCATTGCGCTCGTTGATCGATTTTACTTACGAGAATAAGTGATGAACGACGTGAGTGTCGATAATGCCGTGGAAAACGTGTTTTCCAATGAAACCAAAATCCCGGTCAACGGTCGCGAGGGCGCCCGCAACGAATGACCACTTCTCGCCATCATAATGAGGTACATCCTTGTGAGTATGGTGGAGGTACGTAATGGCCACTGCCGCATTGTTAATCATCTAACCACTCGGATCCGTTCCGGAGCATTCAACTTACCTAGCCAATGATTGACCCAGATGTATGGGACTCCGTACATTAGGAATACCGTCTGCCAATCGAGAGCCAATGAGCTATAGTAAAGGGCGGCACAAACGAGCGCAAGACCGAGATCGGAAATCAGAACGTAGAGGGCCTCTTGGGGACGGAAAACCCCGCTGAAGGGATCAAAGTGGCTGCGCCTCCACCATTTAGCGTCCAAGTTCTGCATGCTGTCATCTCCAGCAGTCGCATTGAGGAGGAAGTAAATCTGGAATCCTCCCAATTGCTGACCTAGCAGTCGAATCAAGTTGACGAAAGGCGCATCTTCGAGAACCTCCATATCCACAAAGCTGAAGATACTCGACAGAGATTGCATGAAGACCGATGGGCTCGTCCTGGGGACGAAGGCCATGTCCTTCTGCATGTGGCCGGTGAAGCGATGGTGTCGGGCATGAGAAAACTTCCACGAGAAAAACGGCACACCCAATGCCGAGTGCAAAACCCAGCCCACGAAATCATTCAAATTTCGATGAACTGAGAAAGCGCCATGACCACATTCGTGCGCCAAGATCCAAAGACCGACGCCGACGAGGCCCTGCAGGAAGCCGTACGCGGTCCACAGCAGGGTCCGGTAAGCTTGATTAGGCACAGACGGGATGTATGTCAAAGCACCGTACCCGAGGGCAACGGCCATGGCGAGATCACGCGCAACATAGGACAGCGACTTCACTGTTGAAGGCTTAAAGCAGTGGGCAGGAATAGCCTTTCGGATGGTGTTGATGTCTGGGAATTCCTGCTTTGCTTGCTCTCCCTTGAGTTTCTAATTCGCGTTAGCAATCGCATCGGTTGGGTTGGCACGCGTCTTCACTTACCAATTGACCTGTGCGAGCCCTTACGGCAGGTGCTTCGACCTGCGTGATTGTCGACATGGCGATGAAGGTTCAGTCCTGACTGAATCAACACTAATACGGCCAGCGAATTGCGATTATTCTCGTCTAGTTGGAGGACTGTTTAGATGGCCCCTACGATCCAGCACTCTTTCACCTGTTCTCTAGAAGTAGAGAAGAAGAAAGAACTCTCGATCTCACCGCCCTCGTTTTGAATGTTTGCAGAAATTTTCCCTCAGTCTGATCTTATCGCTGGTTTTATTACCCGCCAACCCTGTACGAGGCTAGGCCCTAGTACCTCTTCTAGGTACCTTTGAGGAATAGGGGTCGCTTGCTATTTCATGATACTCCACTAAATCTCTTACGAGTTACACGTGGGGGTCTGGAACGCAAATCTTCGTTGAGGAGAACCTCAACGTTCTGCCGGGTCCTCTCATGGTCCTCTTATTACAAGATAGGGGTCCTGGGGTTTGTAGGGTTTTGGCCTTGGAAAGCGGGTCGTCTTCAGCAGCTATTCTAGTTGTAAGCCAGCACGGTTCGTAGCATGGTATAGTTTGAGCCCTACTAAACCAAATCTAACTAAGTTTCCTTATTTAGATCCAAGGAACTCAAACGAGCCAATCCCTGTTGCAAATTTTTAGAGCGCCGGGATGCTTGTCGATCCTGACCAATAGCACCTCGTACAAAAAATTCTGGGTGGGTTTTCTCATGGACCCTTGTTACACACTTTTATTATCAAGATGAGAAATGGTAAAATTTCCCATGCGTGGACAACAAAATTATCTCCTTTTACTATCTCCAGACTCTTCCCAGATCTCCATTATTATCTCCACACTGAGCCAATGGAAACATCCGGAATGAGGCCTCCTATCAAACCCGGTTCATTTAATCGTTCGCTTGATGAAGTTCCCAAGTTGGACGAAGCAAATATGATTAAATGACCAAAACGGACGACCCTACCTGCCTAGTATCTATTCTACTATGTACAGCAGATTCTACAGTAAGCAAACTTCATCAGACTCTAATGGCGGTCGAAGATGCTGCATCAAGGTTCAAACTTTCTCAGTCCTGCATCTGCAACACGCATGATCATCCTTGGCAATTCTACATGTTGTCCAAAGGCGTATTTTGCATGCTAGAAAAACCTAATATCCCTGGAATTTCCCGTCTCTCGGCTTGATAACCGCATATAGACCTGCATGATGAGAGGATTTACCGATATCTGTGATCAAGCGCCTGTGAGATTTATCTCTAGTCTCACGTTTTCGGCAATTTGAAGAGCTTGAAGCGCAAGTCATTACTATTTCATGTCTCTAATCCCTTTTCGTAGCCAATCAGATCTCAATACAATATTGACTAAGTAGAAGATCGACTTCCATTTTTCTATTCTTTTGCACGTGATTTCGCAATCTTCAGATGTTATGCCGCAGGGATACCGGTTAGGAGGCATTCAAATGTTACATAACCGAGGATGCGTTGGCAAGTCGGCGGTCACAAATCTGAAGACCCCTGTCTTAGTTAATATAGGTACTGGAGAATCTTGTTGTCAGCTTTGCAACGTCATGAATGCGATTCCACCGTAAACATTTCGCTGCACTCACCGATTCCCATTTTCCAGATTCGTGGTGTTCTATCGTTCGAGAATGAGTCGACGCTGTGTCCATCTAGCAAGGGAACCACGCTGAGAACGGGGCTACCTCAACTTCCAATGAAGATTGAGTTTTTCTCGCAGATCATAAGCCTTGCGGAGATGTAAAATATTGTTTTATCTGGGCATCGTCTCCACCAAAGGCGATTAGGGATTTAGGACGATACACCAAGCCTGCCCATCGTTCATACAGGGCGCATTTGGCCTTGTTTTTCATCGCCTCTTTAGATGTTCCTCATCTACTTATTCACGTCAGACAATCATCAACCCCCAACGATATAAGGTCGCCGTCCCTTAGGAAACCGGGCACATCTAAACTAGGCTTTTTAGCCCGGAAATCCTACTAGGTACTTGATGCCCGTATCGGCGACCTGAAATTTAGAAGGTTAAGTCGGTGTACGACTTTTGCGGCTCAACGAGAACTCCATACAACTTACAACCATCTCCTACAGAGGCCGCGAAGATTTTTTCATGCCTCTAACATCAATACATTGGAATGTATAAAATTTTAATAGATAATTTTCCATTGATTCGACGTCGGGGACCACAATTCCGGCTATCATGAATTGAGCCATTAAAGAAACGATTTTTCCTAGTAACAAAACTATAAACGCGACAACCGTCGGCAACAACGCAAAATATGAATTACATAATGAAAATGAGACGACACCTATCCCCCAGACTAGTACTAGGCGCTACCTGCTTTCGAATTGGTAATAGTATGAGGCTTTCCATTTGGTTAACCGCAAAGGTGTTAGTATCGATTCCAGCGGAGTCTAGGGGATGCAATCCGTACCTAGATATCCAAGAGCACTACGACCAATCGCCAAGTCTTAGAACTATCCCGATTGGTATAGTATCGCCATTGGCATTGGCGACAGCCTGAATTCGGACGGAAAAAAGTTGCATCGATCCGACATCCTTCTAATCTATAACTCAACGACCACCCTAGGTGCTCCGTCTAATATCGCCTTCTGAATGGTTAATAACATTAGTTAATTTAAACGTTCAAGGTTCCGATGGAAATATAGAAGCACCAATATGAAAATTTATCTCCTTTATAAACTATGAAAGCCTCTTCGATAGCCCCCTAAGTGATGAGGATCATGTGTTCTAGAACTACCTACCTCATAGGTACTTACATACCTAGACCTTAGATAATAAACCCAGTTTCTTCTTTACATCTCGTTGATCAACTTTGAAGCATTTATAGTGTCAATCCTGGTCTTTAAAAAAACATGGTCAATAGTGGTGCCTGAGAATATTAATGTTGTTCCCCGGCCAACAAAATCCCATGGCAGCTCACGAAGCAGTACAGTGAACAGAGCCCATACCTACACTGGTGCACTTCGTTAGAAATATTCATATCGACAAATATAAATATTTAAAATCATGATGTCGTTGTTTTAATGGTTTCCTGAAGACCAAAGGTTCATCAGAAGGGAACTTCGAATAAAGGGTGTGCAAGCAATCGTGCCTGATGATGGGCGTGTCAGAGAGTCTACCCAAGTTCCCGATCGAGAAATAAGACCTGCAAAGATCGGCAACATTAGTAATTCATCTAGTTACCATTTGAGTCCAATTGCTGCGTTTATAAGTTATGGAGGACACACTATCTTTTTTTATTGGGTTGTAAGCTGTGGCCGTCGACGTACGCGGCGTCCTGGCTTGTTGAATACTGCTATTTTACAGGTATTTTCTACCCGATTTGTGCTGATAAATCTCCTTCGCAAATTGACAGAAACTTTAGAAATAGTCCTGCTTGATGTTCAGATTTTATACGGATCATGCAGCAAGTTCCGATAAAGTAAATTCCAAATAGGGCGTACGATGACAGTGTGGTATTACGACCATGTCTCATAACCTGGATTATATACCAACTTATAGCAAATCATATCCCTTCGGTGCTTTTTCTTCTAGAGTGAGACATGCATAGAAATATGCTACTTTATCAGAGTCTGGATCCTAGAGGAACTATCCGCTTAAGCGAATAGAAGATCATGCCTAGCTAGGGATACATACGTCTCGTGCCCTGCAAGGAGACGTCAAGATGCAACTCCGATATGTAGAGGTACCTATGTACTCATCAAAACAATTGATCAATGTAAAACAGTAGTCAGCCCTATATTGAAGAGTATAGATGAATTAATATGCAGACATTCTGTGGCTTGGTGGCTTGCTCCCTTCTGATATGGTGGTTTTTAGCTTATTTGCACTTGTGAAATACTGACGTACACCCAGCAGTAGTTTGCTCAAGTCCTGTGTTACAAGAGCCACGCGGACTTAGACCTACATAGTGCATACCTAGCACATTCATGGATAGTATGTATGTGACTCCTGCACTATGTGCCTCGGTACCGCTTCCGATGTAGATGTGTATACCTAGGTAGCCATTGCCTATTTAAAGGCAGACTAGTCCCCTTAGTCTTTACGCTATTATTGAGTGTCCCGCAACATCGATCTCATCTGAATTCTTTGATATCTCCTAGGTCCTCATAGTAGACAAAGCATCCAATATTGTACTGTGTAATTCCTCCCCAAAAGTTTCATCAATGGCTTCTCCGAATAGGATAGTAGAGCTTTCCTCTATTATTGCTAAAGAGACGGCGAGGCTGGACAGTTTCTTTACGGAAAATGGACTGCCTACACCCTCTCTCGAAGCAGATGCGCTCTGGTCTCTGCCTATACCAGAATCTAACAAGGATCTCGAGGCGTCTCGAGTAGCTATAATGGAAGCTTGTTCTGAGCTAAAGGCATTGGTAACTGGTCCGAAGACCTTATTGCGTACTGATGTAAATGAACCTTCTCCTTATAAAAGAGCTTATTTTAACAAGAACTTATAGTGGACTATATACTCCAGCATAAGAGCAATCGTTCGCTTCAAATTAGACAAGTCGTTTCCAGTGGGCGGGTCTACCTCCTTTGAAGCCATGTCAAGCTTCTCCGGTATAAACGCAAACACCATTCAGCGAGTTGTCAGGCATGCGATCATCAACCATAATTTCTTTCAAGAGAAAACTCCTGGTGTAATCACTCACTCCGTACTCACAGCTATTATAGCCCAAGATGAGATGGCGCGAGCCGCACTGCTTGTCGAGCTAGACGAATTCTTGCCTGCAGCAAACAAGGTACTATTCATCAGCAGAACCCATGGAATGATAGATACTAATTCAATTAGATGGCCGATGCAATGGAGAGGTGGCCTAACTCTGAAGAGAACACCGAAACAGTAAGTTCTATCTCCAGAGAATACACAATGATGACATATTAACGAAACATTCTAGGGGTTCAATATCGCTCATAACACTAATAAAAGCATGTATGAGACATTTGCTGACAACCCTGCTCGTGCGGAGAATTTTGGAAGATATTTCTTCGCGGATACAGACCCACCTAACCTACTACCGGACAACTACCCCTGGAAAGGCAATGAGACAGTGGTAGACGTCGGAGGATCCCACGGTAGTATGTCTATCAGCCTCGCCAAGCGGTTCCCGAACATGAAATGTATTGTTCAAGATTTCCCGGTCAACGTGCAGGAAGGGGCTGCTAGACTACCCCCTGAGCTCAAAGACAGGGTAACGTTCATGCCATAGTAAGTTAATCGTACTGCTACCCCCTTGAAGTAGAACATTGTGCTAAGATTGACTCCTTCAGCAACTTCTTTACAGAGCAGACAGTCGTCGGCGATGTGTACTACTTCCGTTGCATCTTCCACAACTGGGCCGACAAGTACTGCATCAAAATCCTGAGGAACCTCATTCCGGTTCTTAGACCGGGAACTAAGATCATCATACACGACCGTATGATGCCAGATTCGGTGACAGCACATAAAGCAGACGCCCGAAGGATAATGTAAGCCCTCGGACCATTGCTCTAGACTTTTGTAATACCATATAACTAACGATTATAAGTACCATGGATATAGGAATGCTGCAGCTCCTGAACGCGAAGGAACGAGGACCTGAGGAATGGCCCGAGTTACTTCGCCAGGCTGACCCTCGTTTCAAGTACTTGGGTGCCCATCAACCTCCTGGTGCTATGAGATGGATCATGGACGCTGAGTGGCAAGGTTAGAGGTAGGTAGTCCTGAGCATAACCCGACAGGCCCCAAGGTACCTAGTCTAGAATACATAACAAGTAGAATAAGTAGACAACACGCTGCTATAGTGGTCGGTATGTGTTCCAATTCTTGAGGCCGTAACATTCATCATGATCAAAAATCCCCGCTCACTATTCTCGTGCATGTTGAAATTTCTAAAACGTAGGTAGGTAGGTAGTATCGCTACCTAGCCAAAAAAAAAAAAAAAAAAAAAAAAAAAAAGGAAAAAATTAAAAACGGCCGGTTTAACAATACCGTTCTCCCAACGCCAGGGCCGAAACTGCTTTATGCGACGCATTTTGTCCATTGCCCGAAAGTTCCGATATCCGTTTTGAATATCTTCTCCACCGACCACCCAGGTGAGGAGAGCGAGGGTCACTGGTATAGAGACTAACCAGTAGACAAAGAAATGATCCTCACCTGCTGCGAACTGCCCTCCCATGGAGAATATAGATGCAACAAAGGAACCCGGGACGATTATTGTCGCAATCTTGGCCAGTTGTCCCGATGTCCGGGCTGATCTATTAGCTGCTGCCGCCTGTTCTAAAGCTGCACGCTGCGACCACATTTCCAAATACTTGGATATAGTTGACTCCGTCCTCGATAGCTGCTCATAAATATTGTTCCATGCTTTCCATTCTTCCCCCGAGTCATCTTGTATGCACGTCTGATCAATATCATCCTGTGATGTGTTGTTTTTTCGTGACGAATCAAGCACATCCTTGCACCGAAATTCCCACATGATTAAACTGACAGTATTCTTGTCCAGAAGGATCGATTGTTGCTCATGCATGAGCTCATGATATGAGTCAATTATATTGGTATCCTGAGATGATGAGTTCGATGGATGTTCAACATCGTCATCAATAATCAGATCGAAAGTTTTCGCGTCGAGAGTAAGAACGTAGCCTTGCCAAGCAGAACGAATAATATTCCGGACTATGGTTGTGCCTGTAAATGGATCCTTTGTAAGGGGTAACTTGTTCAATTGCTCAAAGCTATAAGCTGCAACCATGGCGTCCAAGGTGGATCGCTGGAACCATTGACAAGTATTCGATCCAATACCGCTGTTCATTACTTCTTGTAATGTGCCGGGACGGGACGTAGAGCTGCCCATCTCATAGCGGGCAAGTGTATTCGAGGGGCTATCCGATGCGGAACGAAGATAGATCTTGTATGGATCTATTAGTATGACAACTACGAAGCTTGGCGATCAGCATATTACATACAAGAACATATAGGTATAAATGGGTGAGTAATTCACATACTAGTCCACGAATCAGACTCGTAGTTTTTGCCCCAATATGACACAAAATTTTCGAAACTCGAAGAGCCCCCTGGACAGAGTTCATGTTCACCACGGGAGATATTTCCAGCTTCAACATAATAATCTCCTTTAATTAAGTCATCAGGTACATCACAGCGCCGTGGCACTGGAACCCTCCAGTAGACTGAACTGCTTTTCTTGGCATATGTCTCATCAATGATGTGAAGATCCACGAAGCGATCACAATGAGCCAGAAAAAAGTGAGGCGGTATGTCCAACTTAACTCCCAAGAGCTCGACTATCCGAGGGTGCATACCCTGGAGGAGAATCATCCGTCGATTGGGCTTTCCTGACGTACCACCCTTTGATGTATTTTCAAAATGCATGAGAATATCCCGAGGATTGTTGAATTGAAAATGAACTTTCCCATTGCAATGATCTCCTTGGAGCTCAAAGACGTTGATATTGGCATCAACGTCAGCACCAAATTCTAGCCAGGGATGCCATTTGTAATCTGGGAAACAGCGGCTCTGGGATCCACCGTTGACAGTAGCCAGGGCCCATTCTTTGTAGGCTTTGGTCTGGTCTCGCATGATAGGGTCATTTTCCCAGTAAGTGTCGTGATCTAGGGGTGAGTTAGTGACAGGTACCGAATTTACGCATCCCTTTAGACTTCAAAGTACCTGGAAAGTCCAGCTTCTCCATTTCATTAGATGTAAATAAAATTTCCAGATTACAATATGTGTGCTTTCAGGATAGAATTGTATTTGCTACAGCGCAATCTTTTCGAGAGCCTTATTGAGAGGCCCCCTGATTTATAGTGTTTTCAGTAAAGATAAGATCCTGTAATATTCAGTCTTTCGCTGCCTACTAGCACCGAGGTTACCTCCTGATGGAGGGTATGATGTACCCAAGAGTTCCTGCGAAGATCCCCCAAAGATTAGTGCTACAGCTGCATTACGACAAGGAAGGCTGCTCGGGGTCGGGGGCGCACTTGCACAACCTGTGTACCTACCTTTATTGGGTACTTACCTATTTCAAACAATTTGACCTTACAATTTGCTCCTGCCTGCATCAAACCTGAGAACTCATTGCGAAATACTAAAGACTGCCCTCCTCGTTCCTGTTATTTACAACGCCAGACCTACAGCCAGTTAAACATTGATGATAGAGTAGCCGGGGAGTCATGGCAATACGTCCGACACCACAATAACTCCAACGCGCCACTGACGAAACGTGAACTACATAGACTTCTAGTGCAATGTAGGCGCCCAACTAGCGGCAAGACACACCATATGGACCTGCGACTTGATCGGCTTTAGCAAAGATTAGCCCTTTGGATGCCCAGGTACCCAGCGAATATGCCTGTCTGCAGGTCTAGGTAGGTGGGTAGGTAAGTACTTATGCTAAGTGCCTGGCAATAGCTGGAGCGCAGCAGGCTACGACAGAGCGGGCGGTCGAGCAAGGATTTATTCACTTACAACCATATTCTGCCAATCCCACGAGTTCCGGGAACGCCTATTGTAGCGGTGGTGATGTGGGGGCGCTCGCTTGTACTACACACACATTATCCAATCCCTCCAATTCACCCTGTAGGCTGCGACGCCATCGGGCGAGAACCCCCTACGCGCTGAAGGGTCGTTACATGCGCCGCGGAAATGGGCGCGCAGATCAAAGCCATTAGTGTTGAGGAGACACCGAGACAGCCTTGCGTAGATGCTGATGGCTTGGGGCCGTTGGTCCGGATCCCCGACGCGTTGAAAGGGGCGAGGTACTAGTGAGGAAGGGGGCGGCCAGTAAAGCACCAAAATGCTTGGGCATTTTCAAGATGCTTATTTTCAATTAATATAATCGCAATAGCACGGGTTTAAGCCTAGTAATTGTATCATTCAATAACCCCTTTCGAGCGCATTCAATTGAATATAATGGGCGCATGACATTATGGATATAATATGGTCAACAACGGCCCAACAACAGTTCAACAACAGCTTGATAACAATATATAAACGGTTTGACGAAGGTTCAACGAAGGCGGAACGAGGGCTAATATCCACTGACGGCATCTCGGCGATAGCTTTCTAAACGTACAAGTTGTTTGGGGTTTGATTTAGCTAGGGTAGAGAGAGGGTGTGAGGTTTGGTGTTTAGGAACTGGACGAGCAATGTCCAACTTGAGGTTGTAATGTGAGATATGAACTGTCCTCTCAGGAATAGGAATCTGCTAATTCGTGACTGGAACTGATATCTGATGTAGTTTTTGATTTCAATCGGATCAGTGCATCTAGAATATTCTCAACGATCGTAGTGTCGGCATATTGATTCAAAGTAAATAGTAGCTCGGAATCTTGGTATGAATTGGATAGTTCTATGGAATGCCGTCGACGAGAGCTATCAGTCTAGGTTTTATCCACGATAATATAATTAACTTATAACAGAAATCTACCTACCTAGGTAGTTTGAAGATATAAAAATATTTAGTTGGAAGCTATTGAATTGATTATTTTGTAGATGCCCGATTCCTAGACTGGTACGTATCACTTTTCTAGCGCTGCTCCGTAGAAAGTAGTCTAAGACTTCGTCGAAAGCTTTGTGTGATTTGATGATTTTTTCGGGTGGCCTTTTGTGAATAGAACGCCACGATGTAAGAGAACTTAGGGGCGATGTGATATCATTGGTTCATTACCTACTAGGTACTCTCATGGCGTAGTTGCCTACGGCTCGGACCTGAAACGGGCGCAACCCATTAAACAGTTTTTAATCAATTCGAGCTCTTTGAAATAAGTCGAAATGGCATTCAATAAAAACATCAAAATGTCACTCGAAGTTTTTAATAGGTCGTATTTTTAGGCCCGAATTAGGCAAGTGTCCGACTATGTCACTGTCGGGAGGCTCCGAAACTCGGGGCGCCGAGCACGCTATAGCTAAGCTGGACTATCAGCCATTTACCGAGGATGGTTAGGTATTCGGGTAGAAGCGCAAGCGCAATAGATTAGAGTCAGTCACGTAAACGCCTACATCGTTGATGATTACCATCTACCCGAGGGGTTAGTTGGATTATCTCATTAGGAAAATTGTATCAACGCCCTCTTGTTACACCTCTGACGATACTAATCCCTTGGTGGTCTGGTAATTTCGCTAGTACCCCGCGAATTGGACGGTACAAATACGACGTTCAATACTAAATACTCACCTGTTTACCTACTTAGTATCTAGCAATTACTTCGAGGAGTATCTCAGCTGTTGACTTCTTGGAAATCCATCATGCCTCTCACAACACCGTCCGTGTTTCCCCCGGAATCGCGTGTGTTTTCCAAATTCGCCAGCCGTCGAAGTGTGGTCCACAGTACGAAGGGTATTGTAGCATGCTCGCAATCACTGGCGGCAAAATGTGGTATCGAGGTGTTGGAGGCGGGAGGCAATTGTGCTGTATGTGCTCACCCACTCATCTGTGTTACAGAATAGTTACTTACATACTTGTCTAGGATGCGGCTGTAGCTGTTGGTACGTCTCATGACACTCCATAATGCGAACCAAATTTGAGTTGCTAATGAGACCTTCCAGCCGCCGGCCTCAACATGACGGAACCGTGCTCCACGGGTATAGGCGGCGACGTATTCTGTCTCTTCTACGATGCCAAGACGAAACAGGTCTCCGCCATGAACGGCTCTGGTCGCTCGGGGAACAAGTGTACTCTTGAGGTCATCCGTAACTCCCTAGGCCTAAAAGATGGAGAGTCTGGTAAGATCCCGTGGACCAGTGTTCATTCCGTCTCCGTTCCCGGAGCAGCAGCCGGATGGGTCGACGCCGTTGAACGGTTCGGCAGCGGCAAGGTGACACTGCAGCAGATCTTAGCGCCGGCGATCGAGCTCGGCGAGAAGGGTTTCCCTGTCGCGGAAGGGGTCGCATACTTCGTAAGCAGTAACCCCTTTTCCCCGAATTCGAATCAAGCGCATCCTTATTCTGACCCTCATAGTGGGATAAATCCGAACCTCGACTGAGAGACGCCTCCCCAAATGGTAGCGAGATGCTTAAGAAGGATCCTAGCGCCCCGGACGGCGTGCGCGCTCCCAGGGCAGGGGAAATCATGAAAAATCCCACTTTGGCTCAGACCTTCCGGACCCTGGCCACAGAAGGCAAAAAGGGTTTCTACTCAGGACGCATCGCGGAGGAGCTCGTCAAAGTAATCCAGGACTTAGGCGGCTATCTTGAGCTAGACGACCTAAAGCACCACCTGGAAACCGGCAGCGAGCCCGTAGACCCCATCTCGCTTAAATTCCGGGGCCAAAACGTGCGCGACCTCCTAAAAGACAACGTAGACGGCGCATCATCCGACTCCACCGACCTCGGCCTCGAGCTCTGGGAACACCCACCCAACGGACAAGGCATCGTCGCTTTGATGGCCCTCGGAATAATCCAAGAACTGGAGTCCCAAAACAAAATCCCAACATTCACCTCGGCAGACTTCAACACGGCGCCCTACCTGCACGCCATAATCGAAGCCCTGCGCATCAGCTTCGCCGACGCAACCTGGTTCGTCACGGACCCCAACGTCACCCGCGTGCCCACCTCCTCCCTAATCTCCCAACCCTACCTCGCGTCCCGCGCCGCCCTCTTCGACTCCGCAAAGGCGTCCGACGTAATAACCCACGGCTCGCCCGCCCTGCAAAGCAGCGACACGGTATATTTCTCCGTATCCGACAGCTCGGGGAACGCGATCTCCTTCATCAACAGTAACTACGGGGGTTTCGGATCCCACATCATCCCGCGCGGATGCGGCTTCACGCTACAAAACCGGGCCGTGAATTTCAGCCTAGAAGCCGGCCATCCGAATGTTCTTGCGCCGCGGAAAAGGCCGTACCATACCATTATCCCGGCCCTGGTGACGAATGTGCACGATGGCAGTTTACATAGCGTGTACGGGGTGATGGGCGGGTTCATGCAGCCGCAGGGGCACGTGCAAGTTTTGCTTGGACAAGTCGTTGGACGCCTGAGTCCGCAGCAGGCTCTTGATGCGCCGAGGATTTGCATTGGGCCTGGGGAGGCGGAGGGGAAGGCGGATAAGACGGTTTATGTGGAGGAGGGGATGCCCGGGGAGACGGTGGAGGGGTTGAGGGCTTTGGGACATGAGGTTGAGGTTGTGAGGGATATGGAGAGGGCTATGTTTGGGCGGGGGCAGATTATTCGCTGGAGTGTGGATCCGGTTGAGGGTGTTGGTGTCTGGTCTGCTGGGAGCGACCCTAGGGGTGATGGGGCTGCTTATCCTCAGTGAGATTTACGGGAGGATTTGGTTTTCAGTGTTAGAGATAACAACCATTAGATGGATGCTAGCTCAAAATATAGTGAGAAATTAGAATTCAAATGAGTTGAGGTGTTCTGTAAGATTCTATTCGTCGTCTTTTCATCTAGCCACATGCATATGTCCCTTACATCCCATGCATTACTCACAATCATATTGCGGCAATCGCCGGACATTCTCATTATATCATCCATTTCATTAGCTGATCCAGCCGAGTGCTTTTCTATAAAGTACCTATGCACATGCGTAATGCCCGGATATACACCCGGGATGCCCGGATCGTGCCTGGTAATCCGATGCTCTAATTTTATTCTCGTTACCCTCGAGATCTCTTCACTCCTTAGACTCCGGTGCTCCTTCTATAGGAGCTAGGACACCCTTCTCATCTAACATCTTAGCAAGCGAGCCGTCTTGATGCATGGAAACGAGGATGTCGCATCCACCGACGAATTCCTTATCGATATAGAGTTGCGGGATCGTGGGCCAGTCGGAAAATTCCTTGATACCTATTCCCAACAATCGCCATGTCAGTTATAAATGTTCCTCTTGAATTTCACTTTCGTGTTTTGTTTTGCCTTATGATATTGAATGGTAATTCCGTACCTGATCTAAGATCTGCGTCTTCTAGAACGTTGAATGCAGCGAACTTGTTAGGGTCGACACCCTGCAAGCCTAAGATTTGGATACTGGCGCGGGAAAAACCACACTGGGGTGTTTCGGGTGTTCCCTTCATGAACAAGACTACGGGCCGGGATGCGACGGCTTTCTCGATCGCTTGTTTCGTTTGGTCAGATAATAGTCGTTGTTGGAAGGCTGTTAAGAACGGTGTAGGTCGGAGGTTATGTGTGGCCGGTCGGGCTAAAGGGCGAGCGGCTTGCCGCAGCGTCTGGCATCGGAAGAGACATTAGTCATAATCGTTTCTTGCGGTGATTTAAGAAAGACGATGCACAATAGAAGATAGACTTAAGAGGGTCATACCGCCGAGAATAATGGTCGCGAAAACATCTTGATGTGTCGCTCACGATTAGGTTAAACAATGACGATGCTAAGTTAATGTTTTGTTCAAAATAGTTTATTGTTTGCGATTGAAAATATCGAAATGGTCAATCGACACAGTCGGGATGATGTAAACGGCTCGTTCCGGAACTAATCGGCTTTACAGGGGAGCTCGCGCCACAGTGGCGGCCAGCCAATCAACGCTCAGTCGCATTCCATTACCAATCGAGTACAAGGTACACAGTAGATGTACAATTTGTGCAATCTCTATTCTTGATTCACTGTGTCCCTTTCACGTGATAGAGCCAGAAGTGGCATGAGGTTGAATGAACATTCACCAAATGTCAAACATACCATAGTGAAACATTGGGGGTAGGACGCGATAAAGAATGATATAATTGAGATATATGATGTTTCACGGAATTCTAAAGATCAAATGTTGTCGTATGAGGCCGCGCAATTGTTTTTGCACGAACGTTTGAATCCTCATTTTTAGACTTTAATCGAAATGACCTAAGACTTTGCAGTCGCGACTAGATTGGTTCAAGTTTCCCAAGACATCACAGAGAATAGAAATGGAAAATAGCAAACCTTTACCTTAGAGGCTAAGTTACCTAACGTTACACAAATATCCAACCAATGGCTCATAATCTGATTTGTCACCATAGAGCCGGCTTCAACGGTATTGACAATGACCACGTGCCTTATTGCTGACTCGAAAAAGTTCCTGATACCATTCGTCTTACTGGGTACGGATGTCATATGTCATATGACTTGTAGCTACGATGGAAGTAGAAATTGCTACCAAGAAAACAAAGAATATGAAATATGCATTGGACCCTATCTCGATTGGATTCTTTGTCCGGATCGTCATCGAGTTGTCAGAAGAGGTAGGCAGAACGAAGCTCCCTCTACAGTAAGTCCTGGAGAATGCATATGAAGGTAAAGTAAGGTGTGAATATGCTAAATTCTGATTGGTCGATATGCAGCAAGTTGGGCATTGCCACTTAGGGACTAAGCTTTCCCCGCATTCTGAGGAAAGTTTAACCAATCAGAACTAGGTCTGACGATTTGATCGGCGAGTCGGATCAATTTATTGCAGATTAAAAATTGACTTTTTGCGTCGGGGCTCGGACGGATTAGTCGGCGGTCGAATGTTCTGCGATGATTTTACTTGCTCCAACAGGCCATGGACCAACCCATTCAGCCCATACAACCCAAATCCACCACACAGAACACACACATCATCGCATCACCTGGCATCACCATCTTCCGCCTTCCGCCCCCCTCTTCTCACTTCTCTTCCCCCTTTTTCTTTATTACATAGCTAGGTCACTCGAAACAATTTACCAATTGCTCATGAGTGTTTAAAAGATTTATTTAACCTGCCTCTCTTGAAGGCCATACAATCCCCACTTCAGTTGTTCAAAAAAAGGGAAGGAAAAAAAGAAGAGAAAATCAAGCAATTCTGTGAACGGTTTCGAGGCAACAGCATCGAAACCTTCACGAACCAGCCTCATGTCGATATAAGCATTCGAAACACAGGGACGTCTATAATCGGAACCTGACGAGACCCTTTTGACATATTTGACTACCTGCCCTACTCTACTTATTTGTGTACCTATTTTAAGACCCCGCTTCAGCTTCAATAAGGAAAGACAAACTCGCCACTATCAAAATGGTCCTCACCCACACCACCAACCACGCCTACTCTCACCCATTCCCGACCGTCACTCTCGCCTTCTTCCTAAGGTACTATTCGCCTCAGCTCAATCCGTTTTCGAGCCATGTCCTCTCCACCGACACCATTTCGTCGCACGTCGACCCCAAGACCGGTCGGCTGCATACGACCCGCATCCATATGAAGAAGACCCGTCTGCCGTCGGCCGTGGTAAAACTGTTACCAAGCAGTGTTACGGGTGGAGGTGGCGATAAGTCAAGCTACGTCCTCGAGACGAGCGTCGTGGATATCAAGGAAGGCTGGATGAAGACCGAGAGCAAGAACTTGAACTATACAGGAGTGTTGAGTGTAGTTGAGCAGCAGCATTACTCCGTCACTCCGCCCGACCAGACTGCATCGACCGTACCGCACTCGGCTCCCCGGCCGTTGACTCCCAATACTTTCGTTACGACTACGTTTTCCTACCGATCTACCCTAGGTGGCGGTAAAAGACACGAGAAGGTAGCGGACGAGTCCACTGACGATGGTGAGGAAAATGGCCCAAAGCGATTTGGCGAATGGATCTCTGGCTGGGGCGCCAAGCGGATCCAGCGCAGCATCGAGTCCATCGCCTCCAACAAGACCGACGACCAGATGATCAAGTCGAGGGACGGAATGAAAATCGTCCTAGAACGACTGCGAAACAACGGTGTCCTGTCCGTGCTGCGAGAGATTAGGGAACTCAAGCGACGGGAGGGAAAGGCCCTCTTGGAGCCGTGATTCACCTTCACTGTCACAATCCTGTATATCCAAATCTGGTATTTCAAAATTAGCAAGGCGTTGGGGACTTAAGCTAGGAGGGGAAGAAAAATGCGGAACGTGAAAGGGAGATTTCTCGAATTCTTCATGAACGAACGAATGAACGTAACTTGGACTGATACCACAGCGAGGAAGGAAAGGAAGTGAGGATGGGCGGTAGGCTGATTTCGTGAGTCGGGTGATGATGCCCCTACGATTACTCTGATACGACTTTGTTGGGTAGGACATGGTGTAGTTCGCTTTTTCTACTCCCCTCATGTAGCAATTGATTATGATATTTCAACATCTCTTCATTTTGACTATGGCTTTTGATAACTTTTATGAATTTACCAAAATCTGAATTTAGAAGCCTCTACCATGATTTATGAGAGTAATCCCGCATTCCACCCAAGGCATGCAGTGTCACGCATCGTGAAAATCGACTGGATGAAGTTGCGTAGGCGGTTTACTACTACATAAGAGCCATCACAACCCGTAGCCCTTTACATCATAGTCATGCACGTCGGAAGCATAGGTATGGTAGAACCCATCAAAATTCAAAAAGCATATAGAAGAATTAATTCATTAATTTCATTTCAATTTCCCCAGTGCTCAATTAGCTACCAGGAGGCGTATGTACCTTCCAACCCGGCCATTAAACGGGTATACCATTACGTATTTTCAAGCAGGAAGCCGCCAGGTCACACCTAGTAACCCATCGCAACCGCACCCCCCGCCGCGGCCGCCGCGCCTACACCCCTCATCCGGAGCTTAGCACCAACACTCTTCTTATTCGCCGTCTGCGCGCCATCCGCAGCACTGGCGTTACCACCACCGGAAGCATACGTCGCCGGCCCGGTCCCGTTACCGAGCGTGCTCGCCGGCGGCTGCGGGTAATCCGGCTCGGTGGTGAAGGGCTGCAAGCTACTCAGACTATCGACGCGCCCGAGCAGGAACTCGAGCTGGCGGAACGCGGCGCTAGGCGCGTACTGCGGGACCATATGTCCCGAAAGATCCACACTAACATACGTCAATCCGCGCTCCGTGTGCGCGGTCCCCAGAACGCCTGCCGCGGCGACGGTGCTGAGGGCCAGTTCGTCGGTCGAAGACTGCAACTCATCCGACGTGCTTAGCTTGTGGAATGGGACGAAGAAGGGTTCGGTGGGGGCGGATTGGAAGCCTAACTGGCCGCCCCACGTGGTGTTTTGGATGGTCAGTAGCGTGCCGTTGGGGAGTAAGATCATGTCCAGGGAACCGTGGCCGATGATGACGTTTTGCGTGGCGTCGATGACGTGGGGGAGGACGACCCAGGAGGAGGGGTCGGAGGAGTCGCCGCCGACGAAGACGTCTTGGGAGGCGCATGCTTCCCAGTTTGTGTTTACGTCGGCGTGGATGGCTTGTTTGACGTCCGTGCGGTTGAAGTAGATTGATGCGCCTTCGGGGAGGTAGAAGAGGGTTCCCGGGAAGCCGAGGACGTCCCAGAGGAGGGGGCATGTTGTGGCGACTTGGTAGACGTCGAAGCATGGGTTGATGCTGAGCGCTTCGTCGAGCACGACGCCCCACAGGTTCTGGCATTCTTGGCTTACGCTGTCCGAGTAGTTTGGTGGTTGCGGGCCCGAGGGAGGGTACACGAGGTACTTGTCGTTGTAGTCGGCGAAACCGCAGGAGTCGTGGAGGCCGTGGATGTATGCGCTGAAGGAGTCGTTGAAAGACATCAGGTTGTGGTGGTAATCCACGAACGGGACGGTGGTGGTTGAGTCCTGGACGGTACCGTCGCCGAGAACCGGGTCGTAGATCATCATGCCGGACACGTTGTAATACGCGGTGTCGTTCTTGTCTAGCATGGCCGACGCAATGTACGGGCAGTACGCGCCGGCGTAAGATTCACCTGCGATGTAAACCTTGTAGCCTTGCAGGGAGAACAGGTCGATGAAGTTCTTCCAGAATCCTAAGAACTGAGCAGCTACGTCCTCTTCGCTGGTCGCGGTGACTTTGCCGCGCGAGAAGCCGGTTCCAATGGGCTGCTCTACCCAGATCACGTTCGTGAGACGGTTCCAGGCCCAAGGGTTGGGTACCGGCTTGAGAGTACCGTACTGCCATAGGAATGGACCATTTTCCTGAAGGAGACCCTCAAATGAGGAGCAACCGGGCTATTTTGGAATTTTGTCAGAATTGGGCGTCGAATTAAATACGATATTGTTAGGTGGGTGGAAATAAGAGTGCGACTTACACCACCGTTCAACCACAGGAGGATTTCCTTCTCCGTAAAGTTGTCCGCAGAAGAGGGGAAAAACCAGAAGAAAAGCTCATCAGTGTCATCTGGGTTGTCGGTAATGGGCAGGTATCCCGAGTAAGACTCGCCGACGTCAAAGTCGACGTCGGGAATGCCCGTGCCATTGACAGCATACTCTGTTGATGCGATGACATCACTGGTTAGTTATGCGCATTCCTGAGCGTACAGCGGGTACACGGGTACACGGGTTTCTTACTAGTCGTATTAGCATTGGCGAACTTGGGCGTTGGGACCTGGCGTGAGTTCAAGAAGTGATCAATAGCAGCTTCGCGGTCTATCGTCGTGGACTTCGGCTTCGCATCCCGCTTGCCGACATGCTGAAAGCTTCGCCTACCCTCCGCGACGGAGGCGACGGACACAAGTCCAGTAAGGGCCTTAAGCCAATGCATCTTGTGTCGAGGCTATTCACGAAAAGAATTGAATTATGTAAAAGCCAAGCGAACGAGTGAAAGATTTGTCCAAATCCAAATTCACTTTTGCCGAGACTCTGACCAAGGCGGTAGCTGCAGGTGGTCAAGGTGCAGTTGCAGAGAAAGGGTGGGAAGACGGGGAGAGAATCAAAATAAAAGAAATCCAGGAATCTTTAACAGTGTCAACAGAGTGGATCACGATCAACGTCCAAGCAAGCTGCTAGGCAACATCAACACACACACTGAGCTCTGCCGGGATCATCGAATCGCGTCCGATGGTGACTCGTTCTACTGCATAGTGCATAGTACCTACATTAATCATTAATCCTCATCTGCCACATCCATGGACCGCGACCATTTCGCCATCGCTGGACGGTTGCAAACTTACCAGGATAGGTAGCTGGTCTAGATAGCCCTGCCATCCATCCCATGTCCTCCGGATGTTACGTGGTGATGCAAAGACGTACCGAGTAGCCGTGCGGCGTAACACATGGGAAAAAAGACTCGACAGCTCGAGCTAATCGAGGAATGGGAATAAGAGGGGAAATGAATGGTGCCTGGCCTGGCCATGCAGACATGCCGCCGTGCCGCCCGGGTGCTCGTCGATCATAGCTACTAGACAGCGAAGATCTCTAAATCCTATCCAGTTCTGCTATTCGCCTATTCGAAATCGTTGGTATGGCAACATATTGGCATGCCGTAGTGTTCATGCCGTACAAACCAAGCATTTTTACAACGAATTGTACGCACGATGAGGTACGCATGAATCAAGGTCTCAGACCTATCCACGGATCAGCCGTACCTAGCAGAAAAGGAAAATAAGGCGTAATTTGATCTACTGGAGCTTCTCCAATCCTACCCTATCACCTACCCCAAGCGAACTTACCCACGCTCGTCCATTGCCCAGCGGTGACTTATCTGCGGGGAATTACATAGACGAATGAGACGAGCGGCGGAATCCGATTTAGCAAATGCGGCCTTTGCCCGTTTAGGAAGCTGATCAGGTACCGGCTAGCGAATTCGACGATAAGCATTTTAGCAGCGTCGTCCTATAGCTTAATAAGGGCATTGGGTATCGCAGGGGTCCGAACACGAGCTTCTACAACCATTCTAGCGGTTACTCGTAGTGGATGGCTTGGTCGATTTGGGAAGATGAAGGTTTTATAAAAGCCTTTCTAGGTACCGAGCTAGATTCGAGAAGAACTTTTAGTCAGGGGTACTACATCTTGTATCTTGAGAGGCATCACATCATAGGTACTCGAAAATGTGAGAAAAAGCAAACACGAGGTCGAGTCGTGGGGGCCTGTCGGTCCTGCAGATCGATTCTAGCTATCCGCTCATTCCGTCCATCGTGTCTATTGCGTCAATGGCGTCGTAGCCGGAAGATGACGGCTTAGACCGGCTTTTAATTGACAGACGGCAGAGCGCACGGATCCGGAGTGAAGCCCGCCCAAATCAAGTACATAGCCGGGCTTACTCATAGCTTATCAGTTTTATATGTGATATGAGTCCGAGGTTGAAATAAGACTTTTAGCGTCTCTTAGTCTACCATCATTTTGCAGGTAGTGGAAAGGGGGCTCGCTCGACGAGACCACGTGCTCACCTGACGAATTATAGGATACTTACTAGGCAGGTAGGTAGCGTAGCTTCAGGTAGTGTAGTATGTCCTGGGAATAGTTAGCTCACCAAGATTCCCGTATGGTCCATGTGTATACCTCAAGTAAAAACATGATATGAAGAATAATAAATGTAGTGAGATGGGTATTCATTTCTTCGCTTTCTTCCCTTCCTTAGCTGAGGATGCCGCAGCCGCCTCCTCGGAGGCAATCAAAGCCGCAATATCTCTTGAAACGAGCCATTCCTTCGTGCTATCTATAAGCTTATCCAGCATCTCTCCCCCGTCTAACACGTCCGGTAAGTTAAAAACATCCAAGCCGCTCCTATGGTCCGTACACCGGTTCTGGGAGTAGTTATACGTCCGGATCTTGGTACTGCGTGATATCTGATCTTGGCTCAACACGCTATTCCTTAATGCCATCGCCTGCTCCTCTCGTTCTTCCCTCCTACGCTGACCGATGCGCGAACGCAAAATCGACCACGCGCTCTCACGGTTTCTATGCTGCGATCGCGAATCTTGCATGGATACAGTGATGCCCGTCGGCTCGTGCGTCAGCCGGATCGCACTCTCCGTCTTATTAACGTGCTGGCCACCCGCACCACTAGCCCGCATTTTCTCCTCCTTGACATCCTTTGGATCCACGTAGAATAGACTATTCGGGTCTTTTAGACTCGAAGTGTCCGGCATAGAAGTCTCTTCTTCCGGAAACGAGGGGAGCACCCACACGGCCACGGCACTTGTATGTGTGCGGCCGGACGATTCGGTGCTCGGTATGCGTTGGACTCTATGCATGCCCGCTTCTCCTCGGAACAAGTCGTACGCTCCGGGGTCCTTGATCTCGAGGATAGCTTCTTGCAACGGAGACTCGCTTACGCCGTATTCGGTAGACTCGTTACCATCGACAACCTCACGCTTCAACACGTGAACGCGTATGTCCTTTCGCGCACAGTACATTTTATACATGCGAAAAACGGAGTCGGCGAAAAAGCGGCCCTCCATTCCGCCTGGGCCAGGTCGCACCTCGAGCAGGCATGGCATATCTGCGAAGGGGTCGCGCGGGGTAAGTGAGGCCGACAGGGCGGTGGCCAGGGTGTTTATTTTCGCGTTGGTGGCCGATAACTCGTCCTTGGCTAGTTGGCGTAGCTCGGCATCTTGCGACAGCAGCAGGCCATTGAGCTCCGATATCGAGGATTGGGCTGTGTCCCAGTTCTTTAGGGCCTCTGCGACGCGCGATAATTCACCGACACGCTTGGCGATATTGATATCGTAATCTTTTTCGAGGGCGATTGCGAGTTTGTCATGTTCAGCAGAGAGGGATCGTGCGCGTTGGAGGAGGATGGGAGGTAGGTTTGCTTGCGCATCTGAGGAAGTATTAGTTATTGAAATTTTCATAGGCCTGGAGATATTCATGGATGTAAGTATGTACCTGTGCTAGCTAATCTTAAGAATTGGAATTGACTTCGAGGCTGTGCCAGTGCCCTTACACATCGACGGCACACCCATTGCGATCTCAACATCCTTGTTCCATTAAAGAAGTCGAAGATCTCTCTTCGTATGGGCGATGTCAAGGTTAGAAAAGGTAAAATCACAAAATTCAAATTGCAGAATTGGTAAGATGCAGGTTCGGTAACATAGTTGTTATCGATAAGCCCCACCACTACCCCTATCCCGCCTGCCCGCATGTACCTAAGCACCTACTACAGAGTAGTGGCTGCCCAGTATAAAAGCCCTGGAGATGTTCGGCTCAATGCGGGGAGCCCTGGAGTTCAGGAGTTAATAATGTTACACCAATCGGAACCGCAGCAAACCCGGTTCCCGACCGTCTCCCCCAGTTCCGGAATCCATTTTCTCCCGAAAACTTTCCTAGGCCTTCTGCCTATTCCTCTAATATGAGTAAAGATGACCTAGTCGACTAGGACATTTATACGAAACGGCCTATGGCAGGCAAGAATTCGTTAGCGTTTGGTAGGATGTTATTATTCTTCCTGTAATGCAACCATACCTCCTTACTTACTACTCAACACACGTATTCAAAGGCACCATCATCATCGACTTGGGTAGTCACCTACCTAGGTATACCATATTTCTTCTTGGAATCTATGACGCGGTTCCACTTAGTTCTCTGAGCGAACCGAGACATTCACCTAGGTGATCCCCATAAGAGAATGTAGGTCTCGGTCTCCCAAGTCCCAAGAGATGTGACGTCGTATATATATTTATCGGTGAACGGAAATCTCCTCTTTCCTTCTCAATCATAGGTAAGGCTCCACGATACGATAGGCTATTAGATAGCTGTTAACCATTGTGTTACCCAGTGTCTAATCGATACCTACCTACCCTCTATCTTACGTTATACATCTTGCGTATCAACAATGGAATTCCATGCGGAGCTCCATCTCAAAAGCAAGTAAGCTGCATAAAATCGTGCCATGGGATCGGATCCCCCTCTCTAAAACATGAGGTAATCGGTATAGTCGATGATGAGGATTACCTGGATGAGAATGCGGAGGCTAGCGTGCCAAGATAGGAATCATGGTGCGGTCTGGGGAACCCGGTATAAATGATGGCTCCTGGGCCTTTGGGTAATCAATGGATCTCGTGTCTATCATTACAGCGAGTGGATTGCATAGGTAGTTCAATTCGGTCACGATGTCAAAGCAGGAATCAATCCCGATTGCTATTATTGGCAGTATGTAACAAGATTGCTCCTATCCGGAGGCGTATATGCTAACTTTTATTACTATAGTGGGCTGCCGCTATCCGGCGGGAGCTAACAATCCGGAAGCGTTATGGTCTGTGGTTGCCGAAGGCCGAGATGGCTGGACTGAAGTTCCTCCCGACAGATTCAACGGAGATTCCTTCTATCATCCCGATCCCGATGCCCCAGGTTCCATAAATCAAAAAGGAGGGCATTTCATCGACCAGCCTATTGCTGCTTTCGATGCTGGTTTCTTCGGTATATCCTCCGTAGAAGCGGAAGCTCTCGATCCACAACAGCGAGTTATGCTTGAGACATCATGGGAAGCTGTTGAAAACGCTGGAATCCCTATGCAAAAGTTTAGAGGCTCAGATACTGGTATTTTTGGTAAGATGAAGAGGCCCCTCTGGTATATGTAGGTAGCTGACGATGATAAAGTGGCGATGTTTGGTCATGACTACGAACAGATATCTCACAAAGACCCTCTTGCGTTTACCCGATATCATAATACTGGTATAGCTAGACCGCTACTCGCTAACAGAGTATCATATGTATTTAATTTACAGGGGCCATCTATCATGCTTGACACTGCATGTTCTGGGAGCCTAGTCGCCGTGAATTCGGCCTGCCAGAGTCTCTGTTCTAATGAGACGAAAATGGCATTAGCAGGTGGGGTCGGTTTGATATTCTCTCCTGATCAAATGGCTCTTATGTCATTAACTGGGTAAGCATTCAACATATTCTACGGGAAGTTCGAAAACTTACAGGACAAATTAGGTTATTCAATAGCGATGGAAGATCCTACACATTTGATGCTCGTGGGAATGGGTACGGACGTGCAGAAGGTGTTGGTATGATCGCACTCAAACAACTTGATGACGCGATACGTGACGGCGACAACATCCGAGCTGTCATAAGAAGCTCTGGAGTCAACTCAGATGGACGGACTAACGGCATCACACTCCCGAATCAATTCGCACAGGAACGTCTAGCGAGATCCTTATTCCGGAATCTAGAATTTTCACCTGCTGAGGTGCAATACGCCGAAGCCCACGGGACTGGGACTAAAGCAGGAGATCTTGCGGAAATGCTAGCTATAAGAGATGTCTTCTGCGAGGGTCGTGATAATCAGCAGCCTCTATTTGTCGGGGCATCAAAGCAAAATATCGGGCATTCGGAGGCTGCTAGCGGCACGGCTGGTCTTATCAAGACAGTAGTTTCGATGGAGAAGGGTTTGATTCCTCCCAACCTGCATCTGGAAACGTTTAAACCAGGTATCGAACCGGATAAATGGAATATTAAGGTAAACAAGACCCGAGTTCCTTGATATAATACAAACGTCTAATATATTCTAACTGGTCATGGCAATCGATAGATAGCTCACTCTCTCACACCTTGGCCATCAGGGCAAGCAACTCGAAGAGCTGTAGTTAACAGCTTCGGGTTCGGCGGCACAAATGCCATGGTTGTTTTAGAATCTGGGACAGATGAAAAGACTAGAGATTACTACTCGGGAGCCAATGGGATCTCTAACGGAGTAGGGGATCGCAATATCTTGCCTACGAAAAAGGAGAATTATGTCATTCATGAAAAGCCCTTCCAGCGCTTATTTACGTTTTCTGCGAGATCAGAGTATTCTCTCACTCATACTATTGACGGATCAAGGAGTTACCTGGAAAGACACGATCACACCAATTTGGACGACCTTTCATACACCTTGGCATCTCGACGATCCCATTTCCAGTGGCGTTCAAGTGTGACCGCCACAGATCTCGAATCTTTGGTCAAGGCTCTTCAACCCGACAAACTTGGGCGAGATAAAGTGGCAGGACGTTCTTCTCCCGTATTCGTGTTTACGGGACAAGGTGCTCAGTGGCCACAAAGTAAGTACCTAATGTTTGGGCCTGTGTTATTACCCCTTTTTGGGTTGCCCCTTAACTGATTACATAAGTCACACAATGCTGACTAAGAACCCTTTCATTAGTGGGGTACCATTTGCTTTCAGGGGAAAACGAATTCTCTCGGTCTATTCATCTCTCTGATAAGATACTACGGAGTCTCGGATCTCAGTGGAATTTAATCGACGAGTTGTCTCGAAATGGATCCTCCAGTCTCCTGAACGATAGCAAGTACGGCCAACCAGCGAGCACCGCGATTCAATTAGCGCTCGTTGATCTCCTAAAGGGCTGGGGTGTGCATCCGGCTGCCGTGATTGGTCATTCTAGTGGTGAAATCGCGGCAGCATACGCTGCTGGTGCTATCACACATGGTGCGGCAATCCGGATTTCGTACCACCGAAGCTTTCTTGCCGAGGAGTCTCGGAACCGCGCCTCCCAACCAGGGTCGATGATGGCTGTTGGGCTTGGCCAAGAAGGAGTCGAGAAGTACATCAACAAGCTCACAATCTCTGGGATTGAGATTGCTTGCATGAATAGTCCTTCAAGCACTACAGTCTCTGGTGATGCCAAAGCTATATGGGACCTGAAAGAAGCCTTAGATGCTGATGGCATATTTGCTCGTCAACTCAAAGTCGACACAGCATACCACTCTCATCACATGCGGCTAGTCAGCAACGATTATTTGACGCAACTAGAAGGACTAGAATCTAGATCCGCGAGCTCAGAAACACGATTCTTTTCCACAGTAACGGGAAAGGAGAAATTTGATGGCTTTGACTCTTCATATTGGGTTCAGAACTTGGTATCGCCAGTTCGCTTTTCGTCTGCTCTAGAGCACCTATGTCAGGAGATAGGACAGACTGCACTGAGCATGATTGAAATTGGTCCGCATAAAGCTCTAGCAGGACCAATTAGACAAACGTTAGCTGCGTCACAAGCCGAAGGTTTATCCTATAGCTATATCCCGACCTTGGTTCGAGGAGAAGACAGCTATGATTCACTCATAGCTACGAGTGCGGGTTTATTTATGAGCGGATGCGAGTTCAATGTGGGAACAGCAGCTTCACTCGGGATATCGAGTCGATCCCCTACCGTATTACAAGACTTACCTCCATACCATTGGGACCACACTACAACCCACTGGGAAGAGTCGCGGCTTAGTCGAGAGTATAGGAATAGACGCCATCCTCACCATGACCTTCTTGGATCTCGGATCATCACGTCACCTGATAGTCAGCCTAGCTGGCGTAATATCTTGCGCACAGATCGTCTTCCTTGGCTAAAAGACCATGTGGTCGACAATTTTGTCGTATTCCCCGCGGCCGGATATATGACTATGGCGATTCAAGCTATGATTCAGTTAGATCAAGACCGACGTCCTGAACTAGTAACCAAGGGTTACCGTCTAAGAAATATATCTTTTAAGAAGCCTTTGACACTATCAAAAGACTCGCGGGGTGTCGAAATCGTCCTTACCTTTCGATCTTCTGATGAGAATGAGAAGTATGAATTTAGCATATTTTCAGTCTCCGACCAAGGCAAATGGCAAGAACACTGCACCGGGAGCGTATCAACAATGTTTTCGGCGGAGCTTGACGGATTCGAGCAGAGACTGGAGACTGATCTGAACACCGAACATTCTCAAAGTCGTCTGATAAACGCACGACATTCCTGCACTAGAGTTATAAAGAAGGAAGCGCTGTATGCACAGATGGCGGCGACCGGGAATGAGTACGGACCTAGTTTTGCAGTCAACGAGGAAGTCCACATAGCCGAACATCAATCATTGAACAGAATTATCGTTCCAGATATCGCAGCGCTTATGCCAGCACAGTTTATGCAGCCGCATTTAATCCATCCTGCTACCCTCGATGGCGTTATTCAAACGTGTGTTCCACTATTTCAGCAGCACTCAATCCAGGGTTCCGTGATGCCCCTCTTCTTCGGAGATGTTTTTATCTCCGCAGATATCGCAAATAAGCCGGGAAGTCAACTTGAGGTTATGTGCGACCTGAGCGAAACGCTTACCTATTCAACGAATTTCAGCACTGCCGTGTTTCAAACGGGCGAAAATGGCGAACCAAAATGCGCCATAACTATAGAAAAGGGTGAAATAAGGGTGGTGGGCGAGTCTCGTGCCTTATCCGAAGCTCGCGAAAACGATAATATCTTCAAAATGCAATGGGGTATAAATGTGTCATCAGTTACGGCCGAAATGCTAGAATCTGTTGTCATTCCCTTGCAATCGGACGAAGCCGGCATTTCTCAAACGGAGAAGGTGAATAACACCTTCATTATATGTGCTCGGTACATCGATTGGACCGTCAAAGAGGTCCAAAGCGGTAGGCTGTCCGTGGCGGATGACCATAGAGCCAATCTTTGGAAGTGGTTGGTTAAATTCGCCGAGTCCGAAGCTGGACAAGACCTTATAAAGAAGAGCCCCGAATCGAAAGATGAGCTAGACTGGTTAACATCGAATTTGGGTGTTGAGGGCGAGTCAATTGCTAGAATTGGACCTCAGCTGACCGCTATCCTGACCGGTCAAACCGACCCCCTCACCCTATTCCTCAAAGACGAGCTATTATTCCGTGTTTACCATGGCGACGAATGCGCTCGTCCTAATCGGTATATAGCGGAATATACAAAAATTCTGACCTTTCAGAGAAGGAACTTGAGAATCCTGGAACTCGGTGCGGGTACTGGAGGAACTACATTCCAGATTCTTCAAGCATGCAGTCCAGAGGGCGAGCAATTTTGTGCTGAATACATGTACACCGACATATCTTCCGGTTTCTTCGAATCTGTACGAACGACGAGACTCAAGAAATGGGAGCATCTGCTTACCTTCCAAACGTTTGACCTTGAGAAAGATCCTCTGGAACAAGGATTTGAAGAAAATTCGTACGATTTGGTGATTGCTGCCAATGTTGTACACGCTACACGATCTCTTTCAAGGTCGTTGAACATGATCCACCGACTCCTGAAGCCAGGTGGGACACTTGGTCTTGTTGAATTGACAAAAACGACTCCTTTTATCAACATGACATTTGGTTCTATTGCTGGCTGGTGGGCCGGCGTCGACGAGGGTAGAACGGAGAGCCCCTTGCAGTCCGTCGAACAGTGGAATGACCACTTAGTCAAAGCCTCATTTTCAGGGGTGGACCTGGCAGCACACGACCTTCCCGAACCTGAGCGACATTCGGCATTATTGCTTTCAACTGCTCTCACAACTAGCAAGGGGATGAACGGGCACCATAAAGTACCAATTAAGCTATTGAACGCCGTACAGGAAGGATCGGGTCGGTCTTTCGGCGATCAACTATGTCGAGGTCTTGAACTGGGAAATTACGAACCTTCTGTAATTGAATGGTCTGATCACGAAGTCGACGACTCTTGCGCGTACATCATAATAGATTCGGCTGACAACCTACTACTTACGAATGCTTCTTCCGTTCAATTTGCGAAGCTAACCTCAGTATTGTCCAAGGACCGTGTTGTATACTGGATCACGTTGGCAGATGGTGCTGAGGGGATTGCCCCGGACAACTCCTTAGCTGTTGGTCTTTCCCGTACAGCTCGCAATGAAAATCCCAAGCTTAGATGTTTCACTATCGACGTACAAGACTCTATTGACAACGACTCTGACCAAATTCAGGACTCTATTTCAAATTTTATCGTGTCTACCCAGTCTAAAGTCACCAATGACCAATCCCCCGAGTTCGAACTTATGTATAGGAATGGGAAGATGCATATTCAACGATTCGTATCCGACAATAGGCTGAAGAAAGCTGCTTCGAGTAGCACGCGAGATTACGAGTCCGAGGAAACTACTTTCTGCCAAGTTGAGCGTCCCTTAAGAGTCTATGTTGAAAAGCCCGGTCTCTTGAACAGCCTCACATTTGTAGATAATACGACGAGCGAACTTGGTGCTGATGAAGTCGAGATTCAATCCTACGCCTGGGGTGTAAACTTCAAAGACGTCTTCGTCGCTCTTGGCCAGATGAAACCTTCCCAGACTATGACTGGTGAAAGCGCAGGCGTTATTCTTGCGGTCGGTTCAAATTTCACGTCCCACTTTAAAGTGGGAGATCGTGTCGCAGTTATGCTAGGGACTCCATTCGCAAACCGATCTCGAGCAAATGGACACTTGGTTCATCGGATTCCGGATGAAATGACATTTCAAACTGCCGCATCTATCCCACTAACATTTGCGACTGCGTATTATGGGCTCATAGATTGTGCTAACCTTGAAAAGGAGCAGACAGTTTTGATTCATGCGGCTTCGGGAGGAGTCGGACAAGCCGCTATTAAGATTGCTCAAAAGATTGGTGCAACTATATTTGCCACAGTAGGAAGCAGTTCCAAACGACGGTTGCTAGTGGAGAAGTACGGTATCCCCGAGAGCCACATCTTTAGCAGTCGGACGACAGATTTCGGAGCTGGAATAAGACGATTAACTGGTGGAGCCGGGGTCGACGTAATCCTAAACTCACTGTCTGGATCTGCACTCCAAATGTCGTGGGAATGCATAGCCAACTTCGGCACATTTGTTGAGATTGGGAAAACGGACATCTATCGACGCAGTCAGTTGGACATGGAGCCTTTTGACAGAAATGTACGCTTCGTTTCCGTGGACATGGTAGTCCTTTCTGAGCATCGTCCAAAACATGTCCAAACATTATTGCAGAAAATATTTAAGGACTTTGAAAATGGCAACTTCTCACCATTGTCCATAACGACGTTTCCCATCGGGGATATCGAGAAGGCTTTTCGTTTGATACAAGGTAGGAAACACATGGGAAAGGTAGTGCTAGAAGCAAGCACACATTCTACCGTCCAGGCTAGAGCACAACCACTCAGACTACATTCTAATGGAACATATATAATCGTCGGTGGGCTTGGAGGCCTTGGAAAACACCTCTGCCGCCACCTTCAAGCTCGAGGCGCGCGCCACATTGCATTGTTTTCACGGAGACAATTTGACGACGAGACTGCCAAGAAAATGGAGGTAGAACTATCAATGGAGCCGGAGTCTGTCGTGAAGATTATAACATGCGATATTTCTGACAAAGTTGCAGTCAAGAATGCTTCCACAGAAATATCTCATAGCATGCCACCAGTGAAGGGTCTTATTCATGGTGCTATGGTCCTTTCGGTACATGATCCCATTCTAGTCTCAGAAGCAATCTTACTAATAACCCCTGGAAATACAGGACCGAACCGTATCTCAGATAACTCAAGGCGATTTTAGCGCTGCACTTGGATCCAAGTACTATGGCACTAATAATCTATACGACACATTTTCCAGTGATAGCCTTGATTTCTTTATCATGCTATCGCCACTTTCAGCCATTATTGGCACACTCGGCCAGTCTAACTATGCTGCTGGAGGTACATATCAGGATATGTTCACTCATGCCCAAATATCGAAAGGCCGGACCAATTTCGTCACGCTTGATGTTCCCCTGATCGAAAACACATATCCTGTTTCTCAAACGCGCATCGACTCTTTGAATAGACAGGGGTGTCAACTTATTCCTATCGAATCAGCCTTGCCAGTGATCGATTATGCCATGAGCGGCAGGGCGTTCAAAGATGAAATCCATCAAATTGCCTTTGGATTAGACCCACAGGCTTTCATCAAGCAGTATCAGCAGGGGATATCGATACCGCCCCTATTTTCTCATATCACGACCGAGGGGCGAAGTCAAGAACGTCGCTCGGATAACGCGACAGAGCGAACTGTCGATGAACTAATAAGACAAGCATCTTCCATCGCCGAAGTGGAGCAGTTGATACTTTCCGCGGTACGAGAAAAGATTTCGTCACTAACAGCATTGGACTCACAAGAGCTTGAGTTGGATACACCAGTTGCGAGCATGGCGCTGGACTCGCTCATAGCTACCGAGATAAAAAACTGGATCACCAATACTCTACAAGCTTCGATTCAGGTTTCTGATATCACAGACGCCCCTAGCCTGCGATCTTTGGCATCTTTCGTAACGCAAAACTCTAGTCTTGCTAGGAATAAGGGGGAAGCCAACACGACACAGGAAGTGAATGGAGACGCTGGTGAAAATGGTGAAGTCTCTCTTCCAAACTACCCCTTACCGCCTCTGGATACAGCTATGGAAGTATTTCTTGAATCGGTGTCTCATCTAGGGAATGAAGAAGAGATGCAAAGAACTCACAAAGCTGTCGCCGATTTCTTGGCAGATGGCGGTGTTGGCAGACGCTTGCAATCACGTATGGAAGAATTGACTAATGATAATAATATCGACGACGACGTTGTGGATGTTTACGTTCGGAATAAATGGCTTCGAGGTCGTGAATGGCGACCACGCTTGCGAAATTTCTTCGCTACTCTTCCGCTACCGGACACACTTCCGTTAGATCAAGCTAATCAAGCCGCGCTTGTCTCGCTGGCGGCTTACGCATATAAACTGTCGATCGATGACGGAACGATGAAACAAGATCTTCTTAATGATCAATTACTCGTAAGCTCTGATTACTGTTCCTCGACTATCCCATAAGGCTAACTTTTAATGATGTAGTGCAGTAAGCATCTTAGCCAAACACCCCCCTTATTTGATGAGGGGCTTCTGATTTTTGGGAAGAAATGATGGCTAATATGTGATACTGCAGTGGAAACGGTCTACTGGCTCTTCAACTCAAATCGAACTCCTGTTCACGAATGCGATCGTGCGGAAAGATGGCCGGGGAATGATTACCTAGTAGTTATGAGACATGGCCATGCCTACAAAGTCTCTCTTCGAGATCGTAACGGCCAAATAATTTCACATACAATGTTGCAGGCAATATTCCGGGCGATATTAGAGCAAGCTCCCTCAGATACCAATTGGATCAGCATCTTAGCCACAGATAATCGCGATGAGTGGGCGAGAGTAAGAGGTATCTTGATATATTTGCGGAGTCATACTTACACATTCATATAGGTTCGTGAAGAATTGATCGCCGTTTCACCAGAAAATCAGAACTTCATATCTACAATAGAAAAGTCGCTCTTTGTCGTCTGTCTCGACGATACATCCCCCACTATAGCTAAGGAACGAGCAGCCTGTTTCCTGCTAGATGATAACTCGAATAGGTGGCTTGATAAGACCGTATCCTTCGTCGTATGTGCTAATGGAGTCATCTCGATGTTTTGCGAGCACACAATGGTCGACGGCACAACATTTGGGGGCTTGATCGATGCTATCAAAAAGCGGACAGCCGAACATAGCCATATTGCGAATGGACAATTGACCTTACCTACTAACGGTGAGATAGCTGTCAATGAAGCATTTACTTACCTCCCTTTCGTCATACCACCCACCTTAGACGGATACATTACCCGTCTTCGCTCCGAACACCTCGCCGCACACGCCGGCTACGATCTCTGCAACTACAACCACACGGCATACGGCGCCAGCTACCTGCGTTCCCACAAGCTTCCTCCTAAATCCGTTTTCCAGCTCGTTATCCAGATAGCCGTGCGCCAGCTCCTCGGATACAATCCTGCGGGAGCAGTAGATGTGATAAGCCAACGCCCATTTCGAGGCGGACGCACCGATATGATATACATCGGCACTAATGAAGTCACATCATTCTGCGCTGCGGCTGAAGACCCGACTGTCAGTATAGCGGAGCGTAGACGTTTGTTCCTGGAGGCGGTGAAATCGCACGCGCGCCTCGTGACGCTATCGACGCGCGGGCGCGGCTGGAGGTGGCATCTTATGGCGCTTAGGGAGATGTTGGAACCAGGTGAAGAGCTTCCGGAATTATACGATGATGTCGTTTATAAGAGGACTAGCGAGCGCCCTGTCTGTACGAGTTTTACGGAGTTTGGGTTGCCTGAGACCGGGCGATGTCAACCGAAACGGGAGGATCTTTGGATTGGAGTGCAGGTTTTTGAGAAAAGGTGAGTTGTTGAGTTTTAAGGCCCCTTGCAATTTAGTTGAAGGACTGACAATGATTCTATTAGTGTTACATTCACGGTCATCAATGGCGAAGGAAAAGCTGATGAGTTGGCGGGACATATTAAAGGGGCTACAGAGGTCATGAAAGAGATTATTGAAGTCACCCATTAGTTGGACGTTCAGTCAACCTGCCGCTTCTTTTAGCGTCAATTTTTCGTATCATTCAGCTTGAATACGCCGACGGGGTTGGGGAGGTGGAAGGTAGAAAGAAATGACTGAACCCTAACCCTAAATAACCCTAACCTCAACCCCAACCCCAACGTTAGCCTCAACCCTAACCCTAACACACGAATTTTTAGGAGAGTATCTAGTTGCAAAAATTCACGATATTAGAGTACTTACCTACCTACTCACCACATGTTGTCGTCTAGGTTAGAAATCGTCCCATGAAATTGTAGGGAGTAAATATACCCTAGTATAGCCTACCCGAGCGCGAAGACCTTTTGCTCGGACCCTATCCAATGTGATTTCCATATCCACAAACCCCAACACCAGGGTTCACAGAACTTCATACCCACTAGGCAGTAAGAGAACATCCTTCTTCTACCTTTACTGGTATAGACGAGAATACTGTATTATCATAAATCGGCCTAAGAACAGCAAACCTATACAAACTAATGCTCGGTGTGATGTTAAAATAGACTCAAAATCTGACAGTTCCAGTTTCGTTGTTTCCGTTCATGTCATTAGCCCCTCGGCTAAGTATTCCGCCGATAGGGAGATATTCTAGAACCCTGGCTCCCCGCAGAGATGACCTAGGGCGTTTCAGAAGCAGTAGGGGTTCGGCTGTCACCTGGGACCATGCTAGGCCATATTGGGGTTTGCCCCTGAACTAATGCATTATATCTGCAGGGGTTCCGTCGTTCCTCGCATCGCATCCATGGATACGAAGTAAGCTCAAAATCTTTCTTTTCGTCAAGATTTTGCGCAAAGAGACCTAAGATATCATATATCATATAATGAGATATTTTTCTCAAGCTCTAGGTAAGAAGCTTTGCATCCCCGATATTATCTTACTATTTACCTCCTATTCCCTACATCTTATCGGTAGTCTCTCTGCGCCGCTCGCTTAGAATCTCTAAAGGATGAGAGGAGCCAAGATTTTGTTGAGATGAGACTGGAGGGAAGCAAACCCTGTTGGTGTCACATCGCTATCGAGGGTTCTCCCAAACCATGCCGTGATGAGCGAGAATCTAGCTGATCTCGCGGGCTCGGCTCCATGCGCTAAATAGCCAAGCAAACCCAAGGATGGGCGAATCCTGCGGAGGTGTGGGTATCATCCATGGTCGCGGACTGACGATCCGGGATATTACCAACGCAAGGGCACTTCGATAAACTAGAATGCAACGCCGCAAGCACTGATACTTCCTGTCAGCTTACCCGGGTGTTTTGTGATGTAAACCCTCTGTTTCTCCTCTTCTCGACCATTTGCATCATTTGTACGTAATTCGCTCCCTTTGCTCTCTTCAACGCTATCTGTCTGTCTGTTATTATCGCCGATCGAAACAACGACATACAAGTCCATTCCTTTACGTGAAGATAATTCGAAATACCCAAAGTCAAAATGCAGTTCACCACTCTCGCTGTCGCTCTTTTCGCCGCCGCGGTCTCCGCCCAGAGCGCGCAACAGCTCATCTCTGAAATCCCATCTTGCGCAAAGCCCTGCCTCGACGATGCTTCAACCAAGATCGGCTGCTCAACCACCGACACGAGCTGCCAGTGCAGCAAGATCGATGACCTGACCACTCAGGCCATTGGCTGCGTATCTACATCTTGCAGCGCCGATGACTTGACTCGTACGTCCCCCTAAGTCTCCCTGTTTTGCGCGCGTGTTCGCGTTCGATAAGTGGGATGATAAATCCCTGAATAAAGTGGCTAACGCGTTCAAACAGAAACTACTAAGCTAAGCGCCGAGATCTGCGCGGCAATCGCATCCGACGCCGGAAGCGCAGCTGCCAGTTCGGCCGTATCTAGCGCTGGCTCGGCCGCAACTTCCGCCATTGCCTCCCTAACAGGCGCTGACGGCACTTCCTCCAGCACTAGCGCAACCGCGACCCCGACCACCGGTGCTGGTAACCGGGCTGTTGCCGGTCTCGGATTCGCCGCTGCCGTAGCTGCCTTAGCTCTATAGGCGATTGACGTATTACCGCGCGGTTGGAGTTTTTCGTGGAGTAGTATTTTTATACCATTGGAGCAATGTGGAAAAAAAGTTCTTTGATACCTAGGGAAAAGCGAGAAAAACAATTGATTATATCTAATTGTCTTAGTGTTTTATATTCTATTTCTAGCATTCGAGATTAGCTGTACTTTCGAATCTGTCTAGTGTGATATCTACCTTCTTAACTTCGATCATCGTGAGATTATTAGTCTAATATTATATCGTCACGCACATTCTTAGTGCCAGGTAGATTATGAGAGACCGAATATTCCTAATGCGCCGTCTTCGCCGCCGTCAAAGTGACTATGGAGGCCATCAAGTGCTGCGAAATGCTCTGCGAATTCGTGTCCCTTTTGTCGCAATTGTTCTGTCCGCTTCCAATCCCAATGCGTAGATTCAAAGTCAGCCTCGGCTTCGGGAACAGCGCCGCCAACTACGGTATGAGACGGTGGAGCCATTCCGCTTCCTATAGATACCCAGCCTCCAGGCCGTTCGGGTAGAAGACCACTGGCCTCGATGAGGACCGCCGGATGTACCGTCAATCGTCCGACTTTGAATACGTATTTGCTGATAGCGGTGGCATGTATTTTCTTCTCCCAGTCCTCGAGCTTCCCCTCGTCTTTCCTCGTTGGCCCGAAGCTGCTTGCGTCCCACGAGCGCGGCTTCACAGCGCCCTTCTCGACGAAATGTGTAACAATGTAAAGCCACTTGCGATCCCAACTTAGGACACGGCTCCACATCTCGTATTTTTGGTATGGCTGAAGCTCTTTCTTAAAGCTACAGTGCACGGCGCCGAGCATAACAGCAAACCTGCCCTTAGCTGGTTTCGAAGGGTCGGACGGGTTCATCACGAGTTTCGTGGAGTTATTATTGGCGATAGCCGCACAGCCGCGCGCGAACAGATGTGAGACAAGGTGGGATCGGCTCACGTCTAGGTCGGCAAAGTAGGTGGAGTTGGATTTGTGGATATTATAGTCGACCTCGAGTAGTGTAACATGCGAGGGCGTAATGACGGGATGAAATAGCTTATCCGGGCCGTGTGAATGCAGGCGCCGCAGCGCAAAGTGGGACGTCATGGCACCGAAGACACGGAACTACGGATATTACTTTTAGTTACAGGTTTGATTGGGTTTGGGATAATATCTAGGGAAGTAAGGTGACATACAGTCCATGCTAGAGGTAGACTCTTCCAGTGGTATAATACAACTGCAAGCGCTATGATCCGACTAGTTCTACCGGGACCCGTGAAGAAAGATTCCACTAATCCCAAAGCATTGCTTTTATAAGCGCCGTAAGCTATCGCCGGCACGAGGACGGGCCCGGCAACACGTATCACCTTGTTTGCGGATGCAGCGGCGGAAGCCATGATTGCTGTTTACTTTACCGCGATTTTTCGGTCTCCTGATTGTGACGATGAAGGCTTCAATCCCGGAATTAGGACTACAAGCTGCTTCCGCAGGAAAGCTAACAGGAGTATAGCCAGCGCAACTCCCCAGAGAGGGACAGCCCGTAGATGACACAGTGCCGTCGTGGTACACTTTGCGAAAAGAGTGTTCGTCGGCGCAAACGGCATTCGTATATAGGTTGGTCTAGTATTAAGGCGACGGTGGGAATTTTTTACGTCACTACCGACATCTATCTTCACCAAAGTTCTAGTAAATTGTTGAATAGAAGAGAATCCAAAAACTAAGTTGAGGGAAGTGTAGGAATAATTTCTAAGATTAGGAGTTGCTAGAAGGAGCTGCAATGACGAATTGGCTTCGTCCCTTCCTTGTGGAACCTAGCTGAGCCGAGGCATTTCTGATCTTGTACATGTACCGGAGTTTAGCCGATACGACGCGCTAACATTCATTCCCCACGGAAGTCCTCACGTCGAGACTCTCACGTTCAAGACTCTCACCTCAAGAACCACAATTCCCAAGGGGAAATCCCAACCAGAATCCGCAGGTTAATACCGATCTATATTTGGTATGCAAACATTGGATTTCAGCACGAAATCTCATGATTCTATAGACTTACCAGTAAATCGTTACCACTCATTTTATAATAATCAGGCTACCAAGCAGCCGCTCAGATACTTGCGCCGATCTCTCTCCCAAAGTTGCTTGTCTGTCAGCATATGCTAGCCAATAACAACATACCTAAAAGTGGAACTAAGACAGAAGACCTCACTACGGCGGTTAAAATACCATCACTACCAGATCTGATAACCGAAATGTTGACCATAATCCGACGGAATCGGGCTGGCCCGCTTACAATGTACGCGCTGAATAATTGTAGCCGCCTTTGTCAATCGAGCCAATGAGATTCGATACCGAAACGTAACCCGATGTTTCATGCGATGTTGGTTTGCGAATGTCTACATTAGGCAGGCTAGGAGCGCAAGGCTCTGTAAAACCTAATCGACTATGAACTATTTATAACCAGAGTCCTACCAGGCTCTGCTACCGTTTTGAAATATGCCTTATGTTTCTTAACTTCCGATTTGAATTTGTTCAGATTTTGCTAGTCAACTGCCTAAACCTCAATTCACCATGCCTCGTGCGGCGAATACGTTGCGGATTTCGCCCGAAGAATGGGAACGACGCAAGGATCGGATCATTGACTTGTACTTGAACCAAGGACTCAAGCTCCTCGGCGATGACGGACTCATTGAAACGATGAAGGAGGAGGGGTTTTCTGCTACGTGAGCATTAACTCATCTACTGGTTAAATAACTTGTCTAATTCATTCTTAGGAAATCACAATACGAAACACAATTGCGGGGATGGAATATACGCAAGAATATGACCTCGGGGAGATGGACAGAACATTTTTCTCAAAATGGGGAAAGCTCACAAACAGGAGAGGCGAGAGAGATATATATTTCTGGCAAATTGGTCTCAGATTCCAGGATCAAAACAGCCCAACGTCGCTACGCACCTGGTAAAGGCAAAGCTGGGAGAGGTACATTTTGCTTTCATCCGGAAATTCTATTATGGAATTCATCAGGACTAACTTTATTTGGGGTTGCGCAGTAGCTCAAAGCGATAATCGTGCCTCCCTAGAAGACTCGGTAGCCTCTACCTCGGCTAGAGGTGGGCAAACATCTAATGGGCTACCCACATCCGAAACAGTCAACTCGCTGCCTGCTGAGCCCGTCCATGAAGTCGACATGCTGGACGCGGAAGCCGTTGACATCTCTAATACCAACTCTGATACTCGCCGATCACAGACTAGTGATGGCCTGAACATGATGTCAAGCATGACCATCAACGACTCTACTAACTTAGGGAATTCTTACACGTTAGGCCCCTTATCCGGAGGATCTATGGATGGGGTGGTAGTGACCCATAACACTTCACCCATTTCTTTACTCTCGAGTCAAGCCAACGTCACCACCATGACTTTCCCGGGAGATTTGCAGGTCGGCACTCTCCCATCCATGGAAATCGTAAATTTGGTGTTCTGCTGTGAGTGTATATAACGACATGCAATCAATTACATCCGAGTTGATCACGAGATCGAAGCTAATTATTACTTTGTACAGATATTTCAAAAAACAACCCTGGTTCCTCAGCCTATGGCCCTATGTCGGACGTTGCCCGGTTGAACCTAGTTGGGCAATTCGTCGCTGATGTGACTACATCTCTTTCAAGCAATTATGAGATAATCCATGACCCCCATTCTGTTAAATCCTTGGATCAAATCCTTGGGAATTTAGTCTCGGACCAAAACCTTATCGGTGGAGAGACTCAATTCACTATGCTCTCGGAAGATGACGCCTTTGAATGTCGCTTTCTCAGTAGGCTTCTTTCGTCATTCGTTAATAGCTGTGCAGGTCTGGGGAATATTCGACCCGGCGGTATTCTTAGGTTCCTCAGCAGGCAGTATGACATGAAGTCGCTTATAAGCCAGTTCATGAAGTCCAGTTCCAAATACACAGCTAAATCCTTGGCCGAGATAACCTTTCAAGCTGCTCTAGAAACGGACGATGACAAGATAGCTAGGCTCATATTAGAGTCTGGTTTCGTCAATGCGAATGAGACTATCTGTTTCGACCAAGGTGTGAGATACACGCCGCTCCAGAAGGCTGCAAAACAACAGTCCTTTCGCATTATCAAGCTACTCATCGACCAAAAAGTCGACGTCAATAAATCACTACAGTACGGCAGCGCACTCCATTTATTGATCCATAATGCCCGTCGACTGTCAACCCTCACCCCCGAATTCCTATCTTCGCTCAATGCCATTTTAGAGGCAGGAGCTATTATCGAGGAAGAAATGCTAGGGTATGCAATCAGTAAAGTTGTTGATCCACGTCTAGCACGACTTCTCATCAGGAGATCGGCCTCCCGAATACCTCAGATTTTCGTTTCCAGAGAAAACCTTCTCGCGGACATTGCGAAGAATTTTGATGAAATCAACGCGATAATTATGCTAGAACTCATCATCAAAGGGTGCCAAGAATTTGGTGGCAATCCTTACCTTACTCAACTTCGTCCAGGACTCGAAATTGCATTCAATGCAGCAGTACGCCAAGGATACGATAAGCTCACACAGTTGCTTCTTCCATATGGCTCCCATGTCGACATACTTATATCGGCTATTGAGAACCAAAATCAAGAAATAATTGATATCGTACTTAATGAGATATCAGACTCTGATTTGAAAGAAATAGTCAATGTGGAAACATTGAACGCTGCCATGAAGGCCGGAAACCAGAGAGTTATCTCATTCTTAGAAGATCACAACCTCGCTGATTCCCTATATCAAAGAAGAGAGCTCGGCCAAGTTGTCACGGATGCAATTGAAGCCGGAAATATTGCATATGCCTACAAATTGTTAGGTTCATATCACAATAACAAAATGGAGGGCTCACAATTCTCCCAGGCTCTGAAAGTTGCTCTAGTTAATGACTACGATGAATTATCTTGGAAACTTATGGCTGCTGGCGCAGACCTTACTTCGGATTTCTCTCAGAGCCCATTTTACATTGCGATTAAAAAAAGAAAAGCCGATATCGTACGAGCCATATTCGAGTCCGGCATTCATCCAGAAGGAATCATTACCCACCATGATGATGACGGATCATCACCGTTAGAACTTATTATGGAATGGGGCGACGATTCTATCCTTCAAGATTTCTTGAAGTTATGTTCTTGCTGGAGTGGCACGGTATACTCGACTAAAGAGCTCGCGTTGGCAATTGAGAAAGGTGGTATGGATCTGTTCTGGAAACTTATAGAATTTGGCCGAAACCGACCTTCTCTAGAGAACGCCTTGGAAGTTGCGATAGACCGCGAAGATCTCTCGCTGCTTGATGAGTTGATTGACCTTGGCGCTAACCCGACTAGCAGTGCATGCCTTGAAGTAGCTGTGCTTCAAAAGCATTCAATGCTGAAGCCGCTACTGAACCGGGTGCGTAAGATAAACTCACGAGCCCCTTATGACGCGTTTGTCCTCAAGGCACTGACACTTGCGCTGAGTCAATATCCTCAAACTTGTGAAGTTTTAGATGTTCTCATTACATCTAAGCTTGTGGATCTAAATGCTATTCAGGAGTACACTGATACGGACGGCAGGCGTAGCGCACTAGGCGTTGCAATTAAGGGAGGCAAGGACAGGTCTGAAGTAAGGCACCAGGACATAGAGCTGGTTAAGAAACTACTTGATGGTGGGGGAGATCCTAATAGCACGACAACTGATGGCTATCGTTTCAATACTCGACAAACTGCCCTTCTAGACGCCATTGAGACAAGAAGTACGGATATGGTTAAGCTGCTTCTTCAATATGGGGCAAGGGTAAACGAGCCAGCAAGCTTTGGCCTTAGAAGAACTCCTCTCCAAGGCGCGGTCGAAACTGGCAACATTGAAATGATTCAGTTATTACTTTCAAAAGGTGCTGATGTTAACGCGGAGCCCGCTCCCCGCGGCGGCGGTACTGCCTTACAGTTGGCAGCTATGGGTGGTAATTGCACCATTGCAAGGCTTCTAATAGAACATGGAGCTCGCTTTGACATCTTACCATCGCAACATGGATTTGGACGTTGGCCACTGGAAAATGCGGCCGAAAATGGACGACTTGACATGGTTCAGCTCCTCTGGAATGCTAATTCTGGCCAATTCGACGATAGGCAGTGCGAGAAAGCTAAGCGTCTTGCGGAACACTCTGGCCACAATGCTTGCCGGGACAGGATAAATGAGTTGATGGCTATGAGGCAAATGAACTTTCAGCCACAGCTTATTGAGAATGTCGGCGCTGTAAATGTTGGCGCTGTAGGTGTGGGTGTATAAAATTGGTGAGACGAGGCGGCTGGAGGAAGAGGTCCGGTTTAGAAGATACAAGCACAATGTTCTCAACCATAAACCAGGACGGGGTAATTTGAACCAGCATAAGAGAAGAACGTGGTTTCTATCTTAAGGCGTTAAACATGGTAACGGGGAGCTATATTAATGCCTTCTCCTTATATGCAAGACGAAACTCCCATTTTGTTAATTTTATCTCCGTTTCCTCTTGGAAAGATAGATGTTGAAGCTAGCAGACTGAGGTCGCCATAATTGTCAATGTTGACCATCCAACCCTCGCCAGCAAAGGAGACTTATACTACTCCTTCACATATTCCGGCAGCGATTCCAACAATTCAATGGTCCCGTGATCTGACACGGCTGCAGCGTGGCGTTCCGTCATAACGAAGATATTTTCGTCCGATTGCATTCCTGGAGCCGCGAGTGCCCAAGCCAACCCATGCAGGGCATGTTTCCGATAATCATGCCAGATGTCATCTTTCTCAAACTTAGGACCCCCATTCTGGTGTAGACGTTGGAGGTAGTGCTGAACCAGATCAATCTCGTGTCTCCGACGATCTTCAATGCTCAGTACGCCACTGACGAAATACGCCAAGTCTTGTACGCCAACACCAGCGTAAGGGGCTTGCCAATCAACGAAACCGGGCCGGCCATCGGCGGTAATGAATGTGTTTCCGATATGCGCGTCGCCGTGAACGACACACCGCAATTTGGGATTTTCCGTCGCCCACATAGTCTTGAAGGCCCTTTCCAAGCGCTCGCGATCGGCAATCGATTCTGGCAAAGGCGGCGCAGCCGCGTCTTCGAACCGTGCTTTCCACGCGTCTGCCTTTAGCAACGAACACATCATTGCTTGGAGCGGGTTTCCTCCCATCTCTTTATCGCCCGCTAGCCAGGGGAAATCTTCTTCCTTCGCACCCCAGGTCTTCGCGTGAAGTATCGCAAGCTGTTCGACTCCTGCACGAGCCCTCTCGACTGGCCATGGTTGTAGCGGCTCACCGAAGGTGCACCTCTGAGCGGTGAGGTTATCCATAACGACCAGACCTTGCCCCGCTACGGTATCTGTGCCGCAATACCAGACCTTAGGTAGGTTCATCTCGACGGTTGGGGCAATGTAGAAGTAGAACTCTGCTTCGCGACGATACGTCCACAATAGGTTTGGATAAAGTTCCATCAGGGGCTTGTTGAAGCCACCTTTGATGCAAATATGAGTTGGCACTTCGTCGGAGTCATGATTATGTTCGTAGGTGAGATCAACCAAGATTTTGCTCGCTGTTGAATGGATTTCCTCCACGATAGTCACGGTCTTGACTCTGTGGCCTAATATCTTGGTACACCATTCCGCCGTTATTTCTTGGGGTGTCATAGGCAATGGTTCTGTCGAGTTAACAACGCCTTTTGCGCCTGGTGGCGCCGGATAAGGTGAGGAAGCCATTGGATGTATGCGAGAGGAAAGGTTTGTTCGAATATGCATTCCACTACTGACTTTTTATAGACGCCTGCTACGTAGGTAGGTAAGTAGAGATGCGTTTTATTAATACCCAAGTGCTAGAAGTTTAGTGGAGTATACGCACCTGTGCAACTGTTGGAAGCAAGGAAAAGGTTGTCCTGTCAACTAAGGGTCGTTGCCCGCGATCCCCGCAGTAAGACAGATCTATTCCGTATCCAGCACATCTCTCGAAGAGCAGATGAATATATATTCATTTCATACCTAATAAGATTCTTTCCAACCAAAGTGTTTACGGTCTCATTATCTAGACGAGAAAGCCAGCCCCCTTTTCCATAGACCATATGTGAAATAGTTATATCTATGATTCAGGCTTTCGCAGCTTCTGGTGCTAGTGAAGGTTGTTATCTTACGGCCGAAACCAACATCTCATCTTTCTTGACACAAGGTATGTTTAATACCCGGTGGGCCTTTTAGTCATGCGGGAGGTCGCGGATGAATGAAATTGTAAGTTCGGGCTTCTTGGGCTTGAGTTGGTACTGGGCCTCAAGGGAAGCTTTGGGCAAGATGATGAGTGACTTTGATTATTCCAAGTCACTGATTGAGTGACTAGGGTTCAAAATTTTCAGTAGGATTGATTCGACCATTCCTTTAGAACCATCTTATCGTGAAGCTTTGTCGATTGGACAGTGTGGGGCGCAGTGAGTGGCCTGTGATGGTTTCGTCCATGCTCTTTCCTCCCCAGTCTAGCCGTGCACAGTACAACAAAAAATACTTCCCAAAGCTTCACCTTGGTGCTCATATCTGATTACCTGGATACCTAGTGACTACCTAGTACTCACGTTAAATTTTATGAAGCTAACAAGGGAAGGCACAACTCGCATGCTTTGAGCTTTTCTTAAATCTTTGCTCAATCGTTCTTCAACCCTTCTTCAACCTTTCCTCCCCAATCCACTCCACTCTACCCAGCACAAACCTTACACACCTTGAAATGAGGTAGGCATTGGAAGATCGTAACAATACTCAATTCCAACTGCCACAAACTAGTACCAATCAAAGAATTTTCTTCGATAATTGACTTTAAGCCGTCCTACTAAGATCACTGGAAATGGATGTGATGCGAGTATGGATGCACCAAAGCACCACCTCAAGCATGACCACAAGCATGACCTCAGACATGCCATACGACCAACCCAACTCCGATTGTAGTTCATCACAGCAACAGAGTATCGAACGAGAATTCACCGTGCACAGTTATCACGGAAGAGTCTTACAGCTCCGACGTAAATACACCGGAGCAAGTGAAAGTGAAGTCGAAGGTAACAAGATCCTGATCGTCACCACCCACGGATCTTGCCCCCCTAAGATCGGACTCCGAACTCCCCGGGCCATGTGGGGTGTCCGCTTCGGCAAACGATCGCCCCACAACGTCTCTGGGCTTCTCAACCCCTCCTTCCCGCAGAGCTGTATCTTTGCCAAGATTGAGGCCCTCTCACAAGCCGTCCACATTATCCAGCGGGATTTCGCACACGACGACACCGTACGGTCCTTCTACATTGTGACGGACTTGGATCGAATCGTGAACGAACGGAAGGAATGGGTCGAGGATTGGATTCGGCGGGCGAACTTTTCGTACTATCCTATTCTTGAGAAGACCAACGAATCCCTCGACGAGACGACCTGTGGCCATGAAGAATTGAGTTTCAAGTTCGGCACTGTCCCGCAGGACAATGACGAAGAGGCCGACTTCCTACCTTCCGAGATTCCTTGTGGCTTCAACCTCGGCTATTCATCGTTAGTATAAAACCTCGTCTAAGTCCTAGCAGATGTAATGAACTTTTTGGATCACATATCTTACTTAGAACCTCTAGGACTTGACGAGCGTCACCCTCATCCACCTTCACCAAGCTATTTACGGCCCGGGCAACTCATGAAAATGGGGGATATAGGCGATGCGCCATACATGGTACAGCTTAACGCCACTCGGATAGCTGCATGAGGGAATTTCAGGGGTAGGGATGGTTATTGTTGAGCATTGATGAAGTACTAAGATTAAGGGATGGGCCTATGATACCCTTAGGTTCTTGTTGGTCTATAGGCTACTTTTCGTTTGTCGTGTAGGTATAATGAGATATGGGAATGACCAGATGAGTCGAGGGTGTGTTGTCGCGATCGTCGGAAATGAGGGGTGTTGTTCTTCCGGCTAATGCGTTTGGTTTGTATGAGATCCCAGCTTGCTTATAACAACAGTAGGGTTCTTCAGGTAGGTCGCTCCGATGATCGAGTGTTGAAGGAGAACGACAGAGGTCGCTTCATAAGGCTAAGTACCCGGATCACCCCTCGGATGAGTACCTACTTTCTGGACTTTTGGCGCCCTATAGGCAATTACTCACCTAAGACACTTTAGTAACATTTCAGGATGAACCCTGGACACTAACAGGCTATTCAGCACCTAACCATCTCAAGAAAATGAAGCCATACAACCCCCACTTCAATTAGGATTGCACTAGAGCTTCATATGAGAAGCCAAGACCATCAAACCACAACGAATATCACCAATTGAGCGATCTCCTCTAACCCTACATATCTCACAACTAAAAGATGAGTAATCAATCGATCAATCAACCCTCTCTCAGCCCTAGATCTCATATTAAAGGATCCGACGACCATTCGCGACATGAAACATGGCGCTAAGACGTCGCAACAAGACCAGACTAATGGGAACTAAGCAGCGCAACCTTGATTTAGCCAAATCGACCCAACCAACCAGCGGGGGCGGAAATGCCCAGAATGGCAAGAACGATGGGTTTAATGCGTGACATTAAGTCCATTTTGCCACTCCAAATCCTCATCTGTGGGGTAATTTGAACATAATTTTTGGTTTCGTTCCAAGGTTTGGGTAGAGGAAGGAAGGAGGGGAGTGGAGGAGGGTAGCTTCTATGAACCGTGCGGCTGAGCCCATTTATTGGCATCTGTCATAAATAAAATGGTAGGCCAGGTAGGCTGAGAACTTAAACTCAATTAATTCCTTTACAGAATCACGTTACTTCTACGATGTTCAGTTGTGAGTAAAGTCCTTACAACTTCATCACCGACAAGAAATCAATCCAGTTGAGATGATGCAATTATCTTCGTCAGAACCTAATATGCGAGGTAACCTAAGCATGAGCCGATAACCATCCTAAGCCCTGTAAGTCCTACGCCGATTCCATCTCTCCCGCCTACAAGATGCCAAGAACGCCGTGTTATGTGAACCCCCATCATGACCTAGACACGGCAAACCGTCCGTGTTTTGCGAATACGTACAATACGACCCCCGAAAAAAAGAAAACTCATCGCGAGATCCCTCCGCCCCCTCTGCTTTTCGAGATCATCACTGTCGATTCCATGATATTTATCCATCTAATTGGTTCCAAACCTTTTCCGCCCCCAATTATGCCCTTAATATGCCGAAGGTTTGCTTTTAGAGGAATAGGAAATTTAGGAAGGATCGGGGGTTTTCCACTCAGGTTTCGTGCACTCGCCCGTCGCTTCGATCCAGTCGTTGATACCCTTTAGATGCCAGCCGCTGACCCATCTGCCGTGAGGGTTGTCGTCGTCGGGTGCTGCTTTGGGTGCACCCAACTTGAAGCTCTTGGCGGTACAGCAGACGCCTTCGTGCCAGCGATATTGAAAGCATGATCGGTTTCGTTTCTTCTCGTTCATGGACTTCTTCCATGCCTCCCTGGCCGCAGCGTCGCTCGGCGAGGTGTCTTCGGCGACCTCTGTGTCGTTGGCCGTACTGGGGTCATTGCTCTTGCGTTCCACGATACCGTGCAAGTCCCACTCCTCTTCATCCGGGACGTCTTGGGATCCACAGACCTTGGCACAATTTTCTGGTGATTTCCATGCCTCTTTCTCGATATCGTTCAAATCGTTCTCATCCTTCTGCCTATCGCGCAGGTGTCCTTCGGCACGAAGCTGTGCTTGGGGATCTCGATCGATATAGCAAACGTCGTCGGCTAGGTTATCCCAGTTCTGTCGTGTTACTTGCATCTTTGGGCGGATTAAGCCCTCATACAAGTCTTTGATTAAGAGAGTACTCTGTCAATTCGTCAGTATTGATTATTGGATTCATTCGCGGAGGAAAGACAGAACAGCTTACATCAGCTTTGCGTGTTTGCTCATACTGCCACACGCTGCTGATTTCTTCGGCATTCATATGATGCATGGTCATGATCGGTTCGCACCAGTGGCCAGGGCCATAGGGTAGAGTGCTAGGCTTCTCGCCATTGATCATGGGCCAAATCTGTCGAATCTTGACGTTCTCATACTCTTCTAAAGCTTGTGCTAGCATTAAGTCACCGCAACATTCATGGGCTCCTTTGACGTTGTATTGCTTGACCACACCCGGGTGATATTCGATCAGGTGCTTCAATAGTGTGCCGCTGATTATATATCCTGAACCACCGTGGGCGAACGGAGTCCCTCCTATGAAGCTTCGACTGCCTAGGTAGAGCTTCTCGCGATGGTTTAGGCCGGATTCCTTCTTCAGCCAGTGCATGACATTAGACCAGAAGACATACGTATCCGCCTCGGCAAAGATGTACCAATCGCGACCCGGGCGCATTTTCCAGGTCTGCTCCATTATAGGAAGAAACTTATACTTGTCCAAGTTCCATGCCTTTTGTCCATCTCTCTTAGCATCGACACACGACTTTTGGGACACAGGACACTCTTTCTGGTCACGGTAAAGATCAAAGTCTTCATTATGAGCTTTTGCGGATTCTTCAAATTCGGCTAGGGCGTCGTAGATGTGGTAGGGTCCGACTTGTTGCTCCTAAAATAGAATTAGCCTATTACCTATATCACGACCTGACGCTAGATATCGCATCTAGCGTGGAAATGAGCGAGTCATTACACAATGGGGCTCGTACCATGTCGGAAAAGATGAGGAAATCGGGAAGGCAATTCAATGTTGTCAATAGATGTGTAGGTATTCGGTCAAATGCCTCTGTCGCGCCCGTCTTCATGACTAATAGAACACCGTCGGTATCTGGGAAATTGGCGCATGGGTTGCTTGAATTATAGTATTGATTGACCGTTTGCTTGTTTCCTTCGGTATACAACGTGTTGTTATATACTGGATTGCCGAGATAGTCCTTAACGCTGTGATAATACTCTCGAGCGTAATCGAATGACGCTTCATTCCATTGTGGACGGATGTGTAGGTATGTCGCAAACAGGGCCAAGGCGGCGATGCCGCCGAAGACCCTGGATCGACGAGAAATGGGCGAAACGATCATGGCGGTGATTATGGTTCCGAGGACTCGAATGCGCACATTAAGATGGAACTCCTAGAGGAGATCGGCGACCGGGAAACATTTGCGGAGGTGGTTCGAATTTACTGAGATGGTTGCGAGAAAACCATGGAACAATACGTCATCCCAGTACAAAGGCTGGTTGTTAAAAAAAGATTAAGTAAAGCGAACCTGAAGAGAATTCCCAAGTGGGAAGAAGTCACCAAACTATCGTGGACACATGTCAAAGGAAGAGATCGAAAGGTGAGAAGTACAAAAAATCTAAAAATTCCAAAGTTACGAGATGTACTTACCTTAGGTAGTAGGCAATAGTTGTTCGGTGGATTGCGCCTTCCGCACACTGCGCATACATACTCCATAGAGCGTAGCACCTACATAGCACCTACTTAGGTACCTAAGTACGTGGGCCTAAATAGGCACAGCATCGTATCACGAAAGAAATATCCAGGGGTCCCATGTCGGATTGGCCCGACTCTACCGGTCCAGATCCATGACTAGGCTATTAGAGTGGAGATGTGCGGCTGGAATTTACTTGAGCTGGTTAGCTAAATTTACGACATCATCTCGTATCACCACTATATATGTATGGATGTATGGATGTACTAAGTATTGAAGATGATAGACTGGTAGTCGGGAGGGGCATATTAATAAGTTACTCTCCTAGGGAGGTAGCAAACTTTCAATGTTGATGTTGGCCTTTACGAACAGTGGACATCCATCCATATGCATGTATTTACCTCCATACCTACCTACCTAGTTAAGTTTGGTTCATGTACGTCCGTATGCAGGTATGCAAGTAAATTGAAAACTTGTCTTTGTAAGGTCTTTCCTTTTTACATGCCTCGTGTTCCCTCAGTCCATGAAGAAGTAACGGGAACGGGAGCTGCGGGTGGTCGTGATTAAACTAGCGTCGTGTTACCATTTCATCGGCACGTCCAATCACCCTTTTCTACTGGCTGCTTAATCTCGTTTCAAACGCATGTAACCGATCATCTCATATCAATTCGTTTTGAGGCCTTTAAAATCGAAACACTTACGCACCGAGTAGAACAGATGTAACGTATAAGACGCATAAATCATTCTCATCGTTGATAAAAGCTACTGCCGATTCAATTGCGTAGTGCATTGTAAGCAATACGCCTGGTTTGGGGTACAAGTATAAAAATGACCCTTGATGAGCTCAGCAGTAATAGGGTAATTACAGAGGATGCTGTGAGACATATGTCGCATTCAATTTGAACAGACTGAATTTAAAGGAGGAGGCGTCAGCCGCGAAGAAAGGGGGAAAGCAGAGGTTTGTTCACTGATTGACTGGGCGTCGTTTCTGTTGAGATCTCGTCCGATCAATAGCAATAATGAATTGCCTAAACTTTTCAGCTGTCAAGGGAAGTGGGGAGTTGGGGAGCCCCGGAAACCTTAGAATCCCTGCACGTCATAGTTATCCAGCCATGCTACCCGGATACGTGATGTCGCATCGACAAATTTGACATTTCAATGCCATGAAGAACTTGGAATTGAGTTCAGCCTTATTTAAGTTGGACAAATTTGACGTCGAAACACTATTTTGATGCCTTCCGTCACTTTTAGTCGTGAGAAAGTCATTGCCTAGAAGAAATTCTTAGAGAAGCCACACAATCAATGATATTCTAAGAATATACTTCTTCGAGTAACACGTTGGATGTTGGTTTAATTTTTAGAACTGCACGGAAGGACGTCTCGTAGCCAATCGTTTAATTGAGTCAAGGCTGAAAAAGCGCCTTCCATGAATTACCTTTAAACCATTGTCTTAATATAGGATCAAGTAATTAGAAAGACGATCACGTAGGAAAAGTTGAAGAATACCTTGTTTGAAAATTACCAAGTGAGACCACTTCAATTGCCCGCAGCACTGAATGAATGTGCTTACCTAATTCTAAAATTCAATTGGTTACTATCACGTGAATATAGTGGAAGATAAGAGAGGTTACGTAATGGCCCAAGCTTTGGTCCAAGCTTCTGAAGACCCATGACCCATGACCCCATAACTTGACGCGGTGCACGCCGCAACTTCCATCTTCATGGGGAGGTCTGCATGCGGTAATCGCGTCACTTCTTCTACGACCCACACTTCCAAACATTCACCTCACCACACCTGACTTTCACCTCTTCACACCACAAAACATAACATCCAATCTGTTGGCGCATTCAATCAATCCTCTGTCATATAGGTCGCTATTGTGCCCGGACCTTATTCAATCATTCACAGTTGGTATTGGTCCTATTCAGAGCACATCTCATAGGCTTCTAGCCTTCTCAATACAACCAATCATATCATAACAATATCACAATTTCTATTGTAGCATCACCGCGAAGCTATCCAATTTTTGTCACGATGGCGGAAGCAACTCCCACTGATACCCCCACCCTCTCTGCAATTCCATCCGCTATCGCTTCGGCTACGGCCTCTGCTGCGGCAACTCCTCAGTCCTTGCCTCCCATGGATCCCGAAGAGCGCGCCCACTCCCTTCACGTGTCGCTAGCCGACCTAACTGCCAAGGCGAACGCGCTTTATGCGCAGAAGAAGTTCGAAGAAGCTGCCGAAGTCTTTTCCCAAGCTACCGAGATGCAAGCCGAGATCAATGGCGAGATGGCCCCTGAAAACGCCGACATTCTATTCCTTTACGGTCGTAGTCTATTTAAGGTTGGCCAGAGCAAGAGCGATGTTCTAGGTGGAAAGGCAGCTAGCGAAAACAAGTCCAACGGCGCTGCCGACAAGAAGCCCAAGACAAAGAAATCACAAGCCGAACCATCGACCGCTGAGAAGACACTTGAGACAGTTGCCGAGGAAGGAGTAGCTGATGCTGCGGCAAAGGACGCGACTGAAGGCGAGAAGGCACCTGATGCCAAGAAACCTCTATTCTCATTCACAGGCGACGAGAACTTTGAAGACTCGGAGGAGGAAGAGGAGGCTGAAGGGGAAGAAGAGGAAGATGAAGAAGACGATGATCTTGCAGTAGCTTTCGAAATATTAGATCTAGCACGCCTTCTTTTCGAGAAATCCTTGGAACAAAACGATCAAGATTCATCTGAGGGTAAAGGAAAAGAGAAAGCTGAAGGCGATAGCCCAGCCGTCAAACACATCAAAGAGAGACTCGCCGACACGCATGATCTCCTTGCAGAAATCTCCCTGGAGAACGAGAAGTATGACCGTTCAACAATTTATCGGGTTCCTCATTAGCATCCACTAACAGTGACGTAGGTACCCTCTAGCAATTAATGACTGCCGTGCCTCTCTGAAGTACAAAGAAGGGCTCTATAGCGAAGAGTCAGAGGTGATTGCCGAGGCCCATTTTAAATTATCGTTGGCACTGGAATTCGCATCTGTTACTACTACCGAAGAAGATACCACCGGCGCAAACTCGAAACCCGTTGACGAAGAGCTACGAAGTGAAGCTGCTGTTGAATTAGAGAAAGCTATCAAGAGCACGAAGCTTAAGCTCGACGCGAAAGAAGTCGATCTTGCCATGCTACACGCCCCTGAAGACAATGAAGCGACGAGGAAACAGATCGCCGAGGTCAAGGACCTAATCGCGGACATGGAGCAACGGGTGAGTTTTTCACTTCCCCGTACACTCCCTGTTATCGCGACATGAGAGAAACGATGATCGAGGAAACTAACCGTATTACCAATCAAGATCGTCGATCTACGCAAACCGCCTATGGACGTTAACTCCGTCCTCGCATCCGACGATACTGTCTTGGGTGTCCTAGGCGCGGCGCTTGGCGAGTCCACTGAAAAGAAGGAAGCCAGAATCGAAGAGGCGAAGAAGAACGCCAAAGACGTATCCGGCTTAGTACGCAAGAAGACCAAGGAGGAGTCAAAACAGGAGACGAACGGCAACGGCAAACGCAAGGCCGAGGATGACGCACCAGGCGACGAGGAGGCTAAGAAGGCCAAAGTCGAGGAGCCGGCCCAGGCCTAATCCATAGGCTAACTGAAAAGAAGCTTTGTGGTATAGTAGTCAATACTTAAGGATTAGGTTTGCGAATCAAGGACACCCACTATCCAGGAGTTTTAAATCTGGCGTTTCGTCAATTATCCGCCGTCACTAAGGAAAGGATTGGAGATGGATTGTAAATTACCATGTAACATAAGGAAAATCTTCTAACGATGGAGGCATCGTATGACAAACGACAAGCATTACCTGGATCATTATGTCGGAACACAGGCAGAACGGAGCAAGTTGGGGCAAAGCAAGGGAAAATAAGTGTGAAAAGGGGGAGTGATGACCCTCGGTTCTTTCATCCATAGTAGCTAAATAGGTTGGCAATGATGACTCTATTCTTCGCTTCGGTTACACGAATTGAGTTACGACCTCATCCGACAAATAAATGTCGTATTTTCACAGGAAAATCTCACTACAGTAATCACGTTAATCACGTCAATCACGAATTAAGCTTGAGCAAGAATATTCTAACACCTTGCTTGCCTTTCTTTATAACAAAACAACCAGTTCAAATCAGACTATCAAGAAAAACCCAGCTATGAATCTCGACGAAAAGGAAACAAAAGCAGAGGCAACCAGAAACCGTAAACTCCGTTCAACTCCAGACAGCTAGCTCATCTTCTGCTACCAAAGGCTTCTGCCGAGAAACATAAAGGTAGCTGGACGTAGGTATACTCGTACAAGTGTGAGGGTGAAATTGTCACCCTCTCCGTCTCTTTGCCCTGATCTTGCGCATGCCATGCCATCTCCCCAGCGACAAGAAAGAAAAGAGGGAATTCGACCAAAACAGCCCCTTATCGTGTCCTTCATGACCCCTTTCTACGACGTAGTTTATAAAGTTTGGAGTTTTTTGCCCCTGTCATTTAGCAACACCAATCTCCGCCGCCTGCGACGACTCCCCCTTCGTCTCACGGGTCCTGTATCTCTGAGATCTTGGAAGAGGTCGAAGCGGCGACAACGACGGCGATGGCGAGGAGACCATCCCTTCCCTGAAAGTACTCTCATCCGCCGTAAGATTAGGTCTAGGCCACTCCCTCAGCTCCTCCAACTCCCTCTCCCTATCCCTCTTCTTCTTCCCCACCCCCACCGCCGACGAAGATCCATCCAACCCCACTCGACTCTCCCTCTTCGCAGGCCGCAAACCGCGCAAATTCGTCCCCTACGACAAATCGCGACCGGTCGCCATGCCGATGGTAGGGCCGGACGCCTTGCCCTTGCCCTTCGCGGCCGCGGACGACGGGGCGTTGTTCCAGGAGAGGTAGGTGTGGTCGCCGAGCTTGCGGGGCTTGATGAGGTTCGTGATGAGGAAGAGGAGGGCGAGGGCGATGCAGAAGCCGCCGACGACGAGCCAGAGGATGCCGAGGAAGTTGTTCTTGCCGCCCATCACCGAGAGGGTCGTGATCACGATGCTCTTTTTGCCTTGGTATTGGTCTGTTCGGAAATCTGGGAGGTGGGTTAGTAGGTTTGCTTTGTAGGGGGGGAAGGTAGGGGGGGCATACTGTCGATGATCTCCATGGAGTAGGTTCCTATTTGCATTGGGCTTGTGTCATTGCGGCCCCAAAGCTTGCTGAAGGTTGGCAGACCTGCTGTCCTCATCCAGACGATGAAGTGCTCATCGTCGTGCAAGTTCGGAGGGGGGTTCTCGGTAGAATAGGTGCCATTGGGGTATCGGATTTGCCAGTTGGGAGGTGGCAAGATATTGTCCAAGTTGGTGCTCACTCTCGGCTTGTATAGCTCCTTGTCGGACTCCCAAGCAATCGATGTGTTCTTCATCTCGTAAGTGATGTTGCCGTCCGAGGTGGGCGGGTTCAAGAAGATGGGGCTCATGATGGTATCGTTGAACACGGAATTGGCAATCAGACCACAAGGATAGTAGGCCTTCGGGCTCGAGCTGGTCAAGTTGACTGTAGCTAAAGGTGCGCAATTGGATCCGTCAACGTCGGAAACTGAGACATCATCTCCGGCAAGCTGCTTGTCAAAGAAAGAGGCAACGTAGCGACGGTGGTTCTGGTAGAAGTTCTCGAGACGGTAGTAGAGTAGCACAGGTGGAGACATCTCCTCAGGTATTTCGAATTGAAGAGTGCATTTCGTCAGGTTCTGAACCGTGTAGGTGCCGTAAGTATAGTTAATCGGCGAAGTACGTTGCCACATAGCATTAATAGTGTTGTTGGTTTTGAAAGACGGGAAGACTAAGCTATCGTCCATCAAAGCGAGATCAGTGGTGGGCGCATCGCGGAAGCAATTCGTGTAGTCGATGCGCAATTCCTTGACCTTAAAGACAGGTTGTCAGCAGTAATCACAAAGGCTTAGGCAAAGACCTGACATACTGTAGAGCTAGCATAGATCAACAGTCCACCAACGGGCGCGCATATGATGCCTATGACGAAGAAGAGTGGGATGACGGTTTTCGGAGTAAGAATTGGTTGCCATGCTTTCAAACGTTGTTGGCGAAACGCCGTGTTCGCGGGTCTTCTGCTCTTCTTCTTCTCTTTCGTCTGGTCGATGCTCTCGGGTGGCGAGGAGTCGTCCATCTTGTAGTCGTGGGTTCGAGTTTATAGGAAGGTTAATGAGGTCGTTAAGGGAGAGGGCTGTTGTATGAATGGTTAGGATTGAGGTCTGTGTCGCTGATCGAACAGGGGATTCGGGTAGCCGGGACAGCAGGAGTCGCTTACATTGACGACACTTGACGACTGTCGCTATCGTATCGCGTAGGGCCTTCGGCGATAGGCCTTGATCATGCAACACTGACAACCAAATTGCTGGTTAGAATTCTAGTTTTCGGAATTTACCTGGTAAGTAGCATTCCTTGAAGTTCGCGCGGGTAAATGATGTAGCAGATTAGACTGAGCCATGAATGTGATTCTGTCAGTGCAATTTCGTGGCTTGGCCAAAAGGAAACGCGGCCAAATACGAGATTCCTTTAGCACAGCCACTCTGCACTATTATGTAATGCTCTTTCAACATTGAATGTAAAACATTACATAAGCCACCTTGGTACAATCTAATGTGTCGCGTCACATGACTTGCTTACATACTAAACTCAACCCCTGAACTTTCAATTCTTAAACCAACATCTGTCATCTGCAACAATGAACACAGCCATCCATTCAAGACAACCAACATCTAATCATGATATTATTAGAAACAGATTGGAGCGATCGACACTTCATGTGTTGAATTCAAACATGCCACAATCAAGGAGCTTTCAACCGACGAATCAAATTCATTAACAGCAGATCCTTACCTGTCAATAATACCATTCACCTGACGAACAGCATTCGATCCAGTATTAGGTAATCATCACCTCTTTGCCCGGCTTACATAATGGTCAAATGTGACATGTTGGTCATGGACGCAAAGAAAGCATCAATATCCTACCAGGGCCGTCATACTAAGATAACTTGGTAGAAGAGTAACCATTTTAAGATGTACTGAGATTCTCCATCTCTGGTCTCGTTGCATAACGATTTAAAATTTAAATAACAGTGAAGATTCCGGGTTTCACGATTTCAAGATTACATAATATGTTTAATAAGCATCGGTCTTCGAAAATCATTATGTAATATGATAGAACTCGCCGCATCTATTTAGCTACGTGCTACGTATCAAACTAACACCTACACAGCGCCCCCTAACATCAAAGAACGATCTTGCAGTATCTTCTGTCACGAAAAGGAGTTGTCGCAGGTCCCATTACGGATCCTTTACTCGTCTAATCCAATCTACATCTCCATACCGGGGAGGTGGTCAAGCCCTGCAACAAGTCAGTCAGTCTCAAGGCCATTTCTAAGGGGGTTTGAGGGTTAAGGTGGGTGGGAGGGAACGTACATCCATCAGTCTCCTCGCCGACGAAGTCCTTGACGGTGCACTTGTTGGCGGTCGACATGGCCTGCTTGGTGATGGAGCCGCAGCCGTCGTAGAAGCACTCGGACTTGTTCATCGCGCGCTGGAGCGAGTCGCCCTTCCAGCCGAACATGTAGTCGGCGTGGGTGCCGTAGCCGCTGCTACCCTCGAACGACCACACGAATGGGTTGGGGGTTCCTGAGGGCCACATGCTGTTGAACTTGGTCGTGTCCCAGACGGTCTCGTATGTTACCTGGGGCATGCGAACACTTTACAACGATTTTAGGTTAGAATGATCGGTGGCTTCTGTGATGTCCTTTGAAGGGGAGTTTCAACTTACGGGTGGGAGGCCGGGCACGGGGGAGCGTTCGTGAAGCCGTCGTACTTGATGGTGTTGTACATGTGCGACTGGTGGTCGGGGCTGTCGAGGTTCTTGCCATCCCAGCAGGCGGGGAAGTGGTGGACTGTGAAGATACCAGCGGGGCAAGGCTTGGTCGGGAAGTCGACCATCTCGGCTCCTCGGTTAAGAAGGCTCTGCAGGCAGTTGTAGCGCAGACCAATGTGGCCCTTGGCCTGGTCCAAAGTCTCCGTGGTCGGGCTGCCCACGGTCATTCGGAATCCGGGCGGGAAAGCTGTGATGTATTGGTTCTTCAGGTCATCTGTGGAGAAGTCGTGCTGGGTGTAGTAGATGGTCATTCCGCCCGTGGTTCCGGCGGCGAGAGCGGCGTTGGCCTTCACCGGCACACGGTGGTAGGAGCCGTTGGTCGGGTGCTTGAAGTAGAGCACGGCCGTCCAGTAGTTGGAGAAGTCCTCCGACATTTCACAGGTGGTGCAGGTACCCCTCTCACCGACATCGCCGCTCATGCTGGCGTTGAAGGCATTTCCACCGACGATGTGGTGAAGATGCGCAGAAGGAAGCTTGCCCGACTCGACGACGGGGTCCAGACGCTGGATGGTCAAGGTTGAGCAAGCAAATCGGAGGCCGGCTTGGGCGTGCGCAACGAGCGCAAGAACGACTGTGAGCGACTTCATCTCGACGGCGGTTTGGTTTCGGCGATAGAGATGTGCAGAAGCAAGTGAGGCAAGGCATGCAGCCCCAGTGTCCACGCGACCGCTATAAGTAAGATTCTAGCCCGACCGAGATTTGGAATTCCGTGCATGGTAATGAACTGCCGCCCAGCATCAATAGATAAAATCTATCGTCTACATATTGTTTACCGCGGGAGTGGAAAGCCTAACCCCGTGAAGGGGGCGACATCGTATAGGGTCTGCCCTGCAGGTGAATCATCCCCTATTCTTATTGCTAGGAACATTTTGCCGGTTTAATTACTATGTGGACTAGGATCCTCCGTCACTTCTATTTTGGTGCGGGACTGCGCTGCGAGGCTGTTTACTCCCCGGCAAAAGTCTCTTGGCGCGTCTTTCCCATCAACTTCATCTACATTTTGGCGAGCGCAAGTGCCGCGAGCGCTTATAGTACCTCGCATCATCGCGCATACTAGCGGCCTCCCCAATTGACTAATCTAGCTAGTAGGCTGCGATTGTCGTTTATTAATTCGAGGTATACCCCTTGACGTGCAGCTGTCAGCCGCTTGTCCGGATGAATATGACTGGTTCGTCAACCTGCGATTGGAGGAAAAGGGCCGTATCTAGAGCCAGGGCCAAGCATCAAGGATGATAACCTTCAACAGATCGCTTTCGTACAGCAGAGGATTCAGAATACACTTTCCTGTTCGTGATATCGCCACATCAGGGCCTTTTTTCACACGGAGATACGTTGAGGAGAGGCGTTGGCAATGAGACTACCTAGGGAAAGAAGTCTTTCTTGTTTTCTTAAAATTAAGGGGGAAATACAAGAGCATCCTTCATTAGAGTCAAACAAGAGGAACTTGTTTTCCATAAGCCTACCTCTTTACTAGCATTTAGAGGCCTGTCAAACTATATCCAATAGCATTGGGCCAGGCATTATTTAGGCAGCCTTCCAGATGAAAACATCCAAGGCTACCTAGGTATTGATGGAGAGTAGGTATTTGTAATTCTTGCCAATCTACAGTATGCAGGAGCTCGTCACTCCACGTTATCAGCCCGTGATTGATTAAATTGAGAGGCTCTGTTGAATTTCCAACCCTTACAAATAAGGAAATGGCATAGCACGTGGAGGGAGTTTATCTGCCTGCCTAGGCGTTGAACGTATACACGGCATGAGATTGAGAGCCCAAGTGATCAGGGGTATCTAATCAATCTCTTGGAGTGAAGGCTTCGGCAAAAACGGTTACCTAGTCGGATGTGGAAAAGGATATCAGTCAAGGATTTTAGGAGTCGAAAATTTCGGCAAAGAATAAAAGCGGCCTGGAATGTGTGTCTCGTCAGATTTTGATGTAATGAATTTACTCAGTGCCAGATAGGTAGGTATGGCAATAGCGAAGCTATTCTCCGAGTCAGTCCCCGACATATCACCGTCCCTGTGGAACTGGGCTCACCGGCACATAAATACATCTAAAGGTATATCTTCCAAAGGATTGTCTTTAAACAACGGGAAATTTACACATGTTCAAGGTAGAGCATGTCCTCCAAGTAGGTAGGAGTATTAGGTGCGCATGTCTAGTACTCTTGAGGACGAATGGATAGGAAGGTTAGAAATAGAATGGCTCAAAGTTTTTAAGCATGGGACTTAAAATCGCAATACAAAGCATGAGTAGGTAACCGGATGAAACTAATTGTTGATCTTCGTGGTTACCTTGGGTAATGATTTAGAGATACAAACCTATGGTACGTCAATTATCTACTACCTAAGATATCTTTGGGGGTTGGGGTTGGGGTTAGGGTTGCTATAACCCAACCCCAACCCCAACCCCAACCCTAATCATAACCCTAACCCCTTCATCCTCTTTCCATCTTTACAGGATTCTTTCCCCACGTTTTATCAATTCACCCTATTCGATGGTTTCAATAAGCAGTTCTTGCCTTACTTGATTTGCATTATTCATCTCTATTAACACTAACTATTACTATCTAAAGTCAACCTTGCTTTTCTGTCTTAAGGGGTAGCAGTCAACCCCCTAACTCATATGGAGGTAGACTCCGTTGTGACGGATGTTCTAATTCTACTGGGACCGAAAGATGATTATCTGGTAACTCCGACTTTGATTCTGGTAAAAAGTGTTGCGATTGTTCGGTTCCGATGTAGGATTGCGTAACTCCGTTCTGCTCGGGAACTGGCGATGGCGCTTGTCTCCTTTTCCTGATGAACCAGAAAGCCAGGGCACCGATTATTATTAAACCACTGACACTTCCCACAACTGCGCCAGCTATTTTCCCGGGTGATGACTGGGAGGAACTTGGAGTTGGGATCGGAGAACTAGATGTGAGGATAGTCGACGCATTGGATGCGCAAGTACTGGTTATATCGACACCATCAACATCTACTGCCACGAGGTCCTCCCCCGAGACTGGATTCGCTGCCCATAAGCTAAATTGTCTGGAATCCTGGTTTACCATGAGGTAAGCGGCGGACAGGAACTGGCGGCCGAGTTGGGGCATATCGTTCGAGCTGATATTCTGCAGGCCGTTAATGACGAGATCGGGGTTCGTATAGTTGGCTATAAGTTCTCCAGTGACAGGGTTGATATCAACGTCAGGGGTTACTAGTTGGTCGTTTGCCACTCTCACGGAGAGTCCAGATTGGAGTTTGATTGTTATGTCGCCATCGTACCTAATTAAACAGGTTATTAGAAACTGCCTGGCTTTGAAGAATTGGAAAAGCTATCTTGACTTACCGCGTTTCACTCTCATTGTACTGAAATGAGTAATAGTTGATACCGAACGATCGCTCATGGAATTGTGCGGCGTCAGTTAATTGGAAGAAATTGTTCATGAATGGATCCGACGGAATGGTCATCAAAACCGGATAGTCAGGCACAATACATGCTGTCAGAGCCGTTGATAGCGACTGGGGGAACATGCTAACATCGGTTCCGTTCGGGAAATTGAGAACCATATCTGTTATGGTTACAACCATCTGAGTAGCGCAAGGGGACATTGAGTCCTGCAGTTTTTCTACGTATCTTTCCCCTGAGGCGACCTTGGCTCGATCGTAGCCTCCTAGGACCAGCGACCCGTCGGTCTGAGAGGCGGAGGGACCACTACTACGGCCCCAGAAAAAGCTCCAAGTCTTTGAGCCGATCTTTCCAGACTCTTGAAGAGTATTGAGAAGTGTTGAATTGGTCCCCAGTCCGAGCAGGGCCATTGGATGATACCCTTCAGCACCCCAATCATTCAGAGCAACTCTAAGAGGGAAATTCGACAACGTTGTGTTTTCGTTCAGCCTCAACCCGTCAGCGAAGAGATTTGTCTCTGGAAACGCCGCATTTTCTTTTGTGAAATTCTCCGGATAGGCCACCTGACGAGTTTTTGATGCAAATGCATCATATGCTCCTCCTCTTAAAGTAGTACAGCCATCATTCGTAGGCGCATCTTGCTTGAATACACAGTATCCATCTGTTCCGTATAGAAGGCTCGTATTGTAGGGCCTATAGTTATAGTTTAGGGCTTTGGACGCTCTCGGTTGAGATTGGAACGTACCATTGAGGCAAGAACGCGAACGGCTGGGGAGGATCCCCAATATGAATCTCTGCACCTCTTGCTACTTGGTGGTTTGACAGTGTGACATTCCCGATTCTAATAGCAATTGGATCCGGGGCACAAGTACTAGATGCCAGAACTGAGGTGATAATAACAGTGAACAGTGATATGATCACACACGTGTATCTCACGAGTTTGATCATCTCGATGAAAACGTTTGAAGTAAATTAGCCAGTCTTGGGGTAGTTCATATAGGATAAATCGCGAATAGGCAGAAAAGAGCGTATTGAAAATGACAACAAAAAATATTCAGAAAAGACGGCGACGCGCTCATTTCCACAACATAACACCTACTTCCTATGTCTTCCTATCGGGTAACTAACTAACTACCAAGTATCAATCCCCTTAACTCGGGCCGATGCGTCGGCAAGCGCGTTGGTTTCAATGAACATATTTCGATCCGGTATATCTGGTTCAGGAGGTTCTTGGCAACCCGAATCGTATAGGAATAGTGGTAACCCTGGTCTACTAGGCTCTTCTAATTGGCTACGATGATTTTTTGTTACGCATATTGGTAATGTTGGTTCTGATACTCAAGCTTGGGCGCTAAATAGTCCGTGGTTGCCACAGCTAATACGACATCAGTCGATCAAATGAAACATAACCGTCAACGCGCTAGAACTTTTAATTTGAAGGCTCTGAGGCATCCGGCAATCTGTTGTTGTCTACTGTTACTTAACTCATAGCTATTTCTACCTACTCATTCACACTTGTTCTGTTGTGGAGGCATAATATCTTCAAACCAATACAATGGGACACTTAATACGCAAGAACCGCGAGAAGTTTATTCTGGCAGCTGGAGTATTGACAATATGGTGGTCACTTTCAACTATTTTCGATGGCACTTCTAAACCAGAGTTTGTTCGGCTACAACGACACATGAACAGCGAAATAATATCCTCGCAAAACTTGAGGAGTAGTAGCTTCAATTGGAGTGATGTAGCGTTCCGCTATCCTCCCGGTCCGTTGACATCACTTCCTACGGGCAAGCCCTCTCAAACTCTTCCAACTATCCAAGCAAAGTTCTCCTCGGAAGGATCACGAGCATCAAAGATCCGAGAAGAAAGACGCCATGAAGTCAGGGAGATATTTATGAATGACTGGGGAGCTTACAAGAAATATGCTTGGATGAAAGATGCCTTAAAACCCCTATCCCAGAGCTATCAGGACCAGTTTAGTGGATGGGCTGCCACACTGGTCGACTCACTTGACAGTCTTTGGATCATGGGTCTCAGAGAAGAGTTTGACGAGGCGGTGAATGCAGTCTCCGAAATAGATTTCGGAAAATCCAGTTCTGGGAGGGTCAACACCTTCGAAACGAATATTCGGTACCTGGGCGGTTTAATGGCTGCTTACGATCTCAGTAAGCGAGAAGTTTTGCTCACGAAGGCAGTCGAACTCGGAAACCTGCTGTATGGTGCTTTCAACACTGAAAACCGTATGCCTGTTGACTTCATCGACTTTGAAGCCGCAAAAACTGGGGAAGGGTTGATTGTGGAGGGCTCAGTTGTTTCGGCCTCTCCTGGAACGATATCGCTTGAGTTTACACGACTGTCGCAACTCACTGGCGATATGAAGTATTATGATGCCATTTCACACGTGACGGATGTGTTTTACGAGGGACAGAACAAGACACAGCTCCCAGGACTGTGGCCCATAATGGTATCGATGAGTCGGCAGGATGTAGTCTCAGGGAACCAGTTCACTCTTGCTGGTTGCGCAGATAGTGGTATGTAATAAATATGGAGTGGGGCTCTAAGTTTTCATTCAATAAGCTAACTCATTCTAGTACGATTCCCCCTACAATATCTTAACTCAGAATCTAGATATTAACAGATGGCAGCTATACGAGTATCTCCCGAAGACTTACGCTCTTCTCGGTGGCCACGAACCACAATACGAGGTTATGAGCAAAGGCTTTATGGAAGCCGCTAAGAAGTTACTGTTCAGGCCTATGATCCCTGGTAGCGAAGACATACTCATGCCAAGCAGTGGGTGGGTTGACGAATACGGAAATGTCTACCTGGAGGAAGAAGCAGAGCATCTAGCTTGTTTCCTCGGGGGGACTTATGCTCTCGGTGGCAAGCTACTCAACAACAAAGAGTATGTCGATATCGGCAGCAAGCTGACCCTAGGGTGCGTTTATGGGTACCAGTCTTTCCCTACCGGAATGATGCCCGAGAGGGTCAATATGGTTGCTTGTAGGGCCTCAGACGACTGCAAGTGGGATCAAAAACTCTTTGATGAAGCTAAAAGTAAACGGCCTGAGTGTAAGTCAATTCAATATAACCCGTTATGTCAGTATCTCTAACAACTAAACCCTACCGTAGATAAGGAACACCTACCCCTAGGGTTCACTACAGCCAAAGACCCTCGCTACATCTTAAGACCCGAGACTATCGAAAGTGTGTTCATCATGTATCGCATCACTGGAAATCCTATGTGGCAAGATCTCGGATGGGAAATGTTCACAGCAGTAGCGAACGGCACCAAGACTGCGCTGGGAACACACGCTGCCGTGGAAGACGTTACCCAAGCGTCAGGATCGCTTCCACAATCTGATTATATGGAGGTATTGTCGACCTTTCATGGTTCCTGGAAGGTATTCGCTAACATATACCCTAGAGCTTCTGGCTTGCGGAAACCCTCAAGTACTTTTACTTGCTTTTCAGCCCCCCTGACATAATCAGCCTAGACAACTACGTGTTTAACACCGAGGCTCATCCCTTCCTAAGATCTTGAGTTGGATAGGATAGTCTATATGTATATGTATACGGAGGAAGGTTGGCAATGATGTAATAAAAGCATATGATTTGGCGTTTGGGCTGGTGGGTTATCAAGGGTGGACCTCAGGGGTAGTTGCCCCCAGAAATTTGGGTATCAAACTCTATCGTTAGACTATCAGATAATTATAAGATACAAGTACTTATCTATTTTCTCCTATTTTTATCTTGTATCATACATCTAAGTCGGTCTATGGTTCCATGTATCCGTTTGGGGGGTATGCTGGCCTTTACTACCTCCCTCCCTCATATACATATGATACTCCTCATTAACAGAGCCTATCTCGATATATGCAGAAGCCTCCGTCATCCTCGGAACCTGAGTTCGGGTGCTGCGCATACCCATGAAAGATCTCAATCCGGTGAGAGTTGCCTTTGGAATCTGGACCAAATTCATTCGTCTGACTTTGGAGTTTGAGGGAGAGTTTTCTGGGAAACTAGGGTTTGATGTATTGACAGGTTTCCGTGATGTGATGAGCGATGAGAGGTATGACCATGTAGAACTGTTGGTGAGACGCTTGTAGAGAACCGGTGCGACTGGCATTGAAGCGGAGATGATGCCGATGTTATGTTCAGCGACACTAAGAATGATTAACAATCTTAGGAAAGGAGGGATGTTAAAACGCAATCTAGAAGAATTCTCAGACATACCCGAGAGAAAACGTGATGGCTGAATAATAAGTGACATCTATAGTGTGGAGTCGTGTTATCCGACTATAGGCACCAATAACAGAGCAGGCGCAAGCCCTACGAAATCATGTCAGTTGAAGCATTATATGTGAAAGGGGGTAGGACGAGATATCCGTACAGTAGCCCCACGAGAAATACGGCGCAAACAGCGACCTTTCGCCTCGGAGAAAGCCGGAGACCCAGAGTCAGCCAGATAGATAGGCCGAGTATGTAGAAATCAGTAACAGCAGTAAAGAACCCTTGTGTCGATGTAGAGATTATTTGTGAACTTCCACATTTTCCGTCTATCTGAGTTTCGATCCACGTTTCGATAGCAGTGTACATGAGGGCCGTCACATTTGCCCCTGGTTGCTCGGCTTCCTGGGTGATGTTCGAAGCCTGTATTATCTGGGCTAAGGTAGATCCATCGGCTTTAAACAGACTGACGTCTTTCAGATTGCAGATTGTATTGCCGACGATGAGTAATACGATATTGACCACTGCAATAATTGCTAGAGAAACCCATAGTGTAATTACGGCGCTCTTCTTGGGTCGAAATATTCGGATAAGAAAAAGTATAACTGAAGATTTGAGGAACACGGCGCAGACTAGATAGAATGACATGAACACAAGTTGGACCTGTGATGGGGGTTAGTAATTCCATAGTCATGTGTGGCATACGGAGAGGTATACCAGTAACGTCGTCGAATACTGTATAGCAGGGACATCCCACACATGAGGTCCAACCTTAGGACCTAGGACTGTAATAAACTTATTAGTATGGATAATAACTACCAATATAATAGGTAGGTACTTACTTGATAGTAGCATGCCACTTTCGGCTGTGACAAAAGCCTGTAAAAGGGTAAGTAAATAGCTATTACCAAGTATCCCAATGGTCTACTTACTACAGTAATCATGCAGAGATCTATGCACGTGAGTTAGCATGCAATGTAAATATCATGAGCATTATCATGCTGGTCCAAGCACTCACAGTCGTCAGCGCCAAGCGAGCGGGTAATCCGAGCACGTGTATAAAGCCGAAGAAGAAAGAACACCAGCATCAGAGCCCACGTGGTATAAACAATAGCCCGCGCCGGCGGCGCCCATGATGGTGGGTTAACGAAATTTGACTTTACCCCTGGCGGAGGCCGAGCCATTGGCAACTGAGAAATGTCGAGCGATGATGCAACCGCAACTAGGTCTACCATTGTTGGTTAATCAAGAGGTATGTTAGGCCTAGGTTCTTGGTAATGCAATGCAGATAATCTAGATGGGCGCCTATTTAGAGTAAGAAAGTGAAAAGAAGGATTCTTCGTCCAGAAGAGGGGGGAGTCGGAGTCCCCCCAACCTTCTTTCCAGGCCTTGAGTGGAGTATCAGTATAGGACGTCAGAGAAGGCCTCGCCTAGAGAGAACGCCTTGAATACTATATTTAGCACATGTCAGCTGGGGTTACAGCTACCAGGTAACCTACGTCTTGAAGACCCCATACATTTGCCCAAAGCCAAAGGATGACTCAACTATTCCACTTTTGCTGCGAGTTACTTTCCATTATGGTTTTATTGGCTCGATTGCAAGTAGGTAGTTATCTTGTGAGAAACCTAGGTAGTACAACTGTTACACACTAGGTAACACCGGAGAACACACCTATAGGTGGGTACCTATCTGACCTAAAAACTCTGGCTCTACTCCTCCTTGGGGGATACATCAAACGTCCCACGCGGCCGAGTTCCGCGAAGGATCACGCTAGCTAAGTAGTATAGATGCACCTAGGGGGTAGCCTACGTCGAGGCGGACGCAAACATGAGCTCCGTAGTAGCTGAAAGGGGGTAGCTACACCCCGCGTAAATTAGTTGTACCTACGAAAATGGGCTCTGTGGAGATGGGTGGCTAGCTAGTAGCAATATCCTATGTTATAGTTGCTGTCAGCTAGGTAATCGCTATTGCGATAGTTAAGATAGAATATCTACTTGGTTTATATCTCGTAGCCTGACTGATACGCTACTATCTAATTCACTCTTCATCAAGTTCTAGATATTTACACTTTTACCCATCCATTACAGTCCAACCTTATCTTAAGCTTTCGAGCCGACCTTATCTACCTAGTTATCTCAGATTTTCGTATAGATACAGCTACCCCAGAATAGGGGTTTATTAGTTATGTTCTGGTGCCAACTTGACCTTCATCTTCATTCCGTCTACTGGCTTGGCGTTGACCTGTCTTGTCTACACAGCATTTAGTTAGCATCATGATCATAATAGGTTAGAACTGTTACTTGCTGAATAGTGATCACTTACGCTGTAAAGTAATGACTTGATCTTGTAGATACCGTGGTCATCAAGCATTGGTTGATTCTTCGAGTCTAGAGCAAGCTCACCGAGCCCTATCTTAATGAAGTCAAACCGGCGGGCTACGGCCGCGATGATAACTCGAATTTCAATCATGGCGAATTCTTGGCCGATACAATTACGAGGTCCCCGCTCGAAAGGTCTCCAGGCACTAGAGGGAATGTCAGCGTCGCCAAGCCACCTCTCCGGCACGAAATACTCGGCCGATTCGCCATAGATCGCTGGATCACGCTGTATGAGACCTTCGCAGTTGTAGATGATCATCCCATCGAGGCAGTGGTCTTCACCTTCTGGAGTGTGTACCGCGAATCCAGTTCCAGGTTTCGAGTAGCGTGCTGTGGCAGCAGGTGGGTGTAACCTCAAGGTTTCCTTGAGCACAGCCGAGATGTAGGTCATGCGGTGTACGAGATCCGGCCCCTCAGGCGACAGAAGTTTGGCATAAACAGATTCTGTGTCGGATTTCGGACCTAGAAGGTCGTCAAGTTCGCTGCGAACAGCCGCCAAGGCGTGAGGGGTACGTGAAAGCCAATAGAAGACCCAGGCGATCGTAACACTAGTGGTATCATGACCTGCTAGTAGGAATGTCTTGATCTGATCGCACGTCTCGTCAACCAGCTCTGGAGTAAGTGTCTTAGTATCTTGTAAACTAAGAGACAGGATACTTCGTGACTGGCTGTCATCGGTTCCTTTCGCCTGGTGCTCGGCATGTTTGCGATGAATAATTTCCTTCAAGATCTCGTTAATCCGCTTACCGAGACGACGGCGCTTCATTTCGACTTTGGGAATGAGCCACCAGGGCATGTCGGCCTTGTCATCCCAATATTCCCGGAAGAGTTCGACATAGAGTCTGACTAATTCACCCTGACGCGACGCGTCTAAGGTCTGGCCTTCCAAGTCTACATCCATCACTACAGCCCCGATAATATCAAAAGTCAGATTAATAGCAAGTGTTACAAGGGAGAATTCCTCCCCTGAACGTGCCAGCATGTCAAGGTTTTGGATGAAACTTGAAGTCTTCTCCAGGACACATGGTAAAAGTGTCATCAGATGCTGGGGCGCGAACGCTGGATTGTATCTCTTCCTGAGCGCTTTCCATGGCTCACCATGCGAGAGCAAGATAGACGTCGGCCCTGTTAAGTGTAGCAGATAGCTCAGGTCCGTCTTGGGAAGGCTAGTCGGAAAAAGTTTGGAAGGCTTTGAAACTTGTTCGGCAATTTCGTGACTGCTGATGAGAACCATAGGTCGGTTCACAGGCCGAAGGTCGACGAACATCAGCGACGGTCGGCCGAGGGATTCGTGCATCTCCGTAAACATGACATCTAATTACGAGTTAGATAATACCTATACCTACTAAGCCGTTGTTTAACAAAAAAGAGTTACCAGGGTGACGGTCTGCCGCGCCGCGCTTAATAAGAGCATCAAGAGTCTTTAGGTGGCCGAAAAGCAAGCTCGGCTGCAATTGGGGTATCCTTCCATGTTGCTGAAACCGTTTGTAATTCAGTTTTCTGTATAGATAGGTGGCTAGCAGCGTCACCACTGCGAGTAAGATAGGTTTCAACATGGTGGCCATTGATGGTATCTAGAAAGGAATGTAATAAGGGAATGGAGAAGGTGGATGTTTGTTTGTTTGGTGTGAATACCTTCAGAAGTTGAATGAAGAAGAAGTCAGGGATAGCTACCAGGTGAGATTGGCGGGGAAATCACACAGCCGCAGCAGCGAAAAATTGTTCGATAGCTTTGATACAGGTAGGTACCAGCTACCCTAGTACCTATTGCTGCAGGCTGTGGTTGTTACATTCAGAGGTCTTGTCATGCTTACCTGGGCGTTCATTGTCACCCTATTAATCTGATGCGGTTGGTTGTAAAGCGTAAGTTCAGGGCGCTTGGCCGCTAGCGGGGAGCTCCAGGCTACGATTAGAAATGGGCAGATGGAAATTGGCTGCTACTACCTTGGGATTAAAATTTAAAAGTGAGCTGTCATCTCCCCCTTCGCCCCTCGGTCGCGACCTCTAAACGTGAAATTCAATGTTGGTTACACTACATATGGCCCCCAAGAGGTAGGTACCTACTAAGGGAAGGTGAGGGGTGTTGGTCTAGTATACCTTTGTAATAAAGACCCCTATTCTATTATTAGGTTGGAGATACCTTCACTTATCACATATCCGTAAGATGCATGTGCAACAACCGAAGATGCAGGGCGTGTACTGGATAACTGCCAACTCCGGAAGTCCATATCACCATGATCTCAGTTCATCACAGCCCTATGGCAGCAATCCCTGACCTACCGATCTATCGCGCGCGGCATTTAGCTACTAGGCCCCTAGTCCTTACCTTTTATTTTCTACTTATGGGACAGACCCCCGTAAATTTGAATCCTTTGTCCGGTCTAGACTTTCTCCATACTCCACACGCACGGTCCGACCCGTGCGCCAATGACGTATTTCTTACACGCATGTCTAAAACGTAGTAGGGTAGGCTCGATCAAGTCTACTACCCATTTATGCAGTTGTTATCTACAGGTGCGATGCTAAACAGCCTGTCTTGTTCTCTTAGGAGGTTTTGTACCACCGTCTTGAATAGGAACCTTTCTGCGAGCTTGAAGGTGCGATGTTCGCCTAGCTGTTTTGGTTGCATTTATTAAATTGCCGGTGAATTAAGTTTTATAGGTTGGCTTACGAATACAACAATGTGTAACGCGCCATTTACAGCCACATCTACAAGTTCTACGATTTGATTAGCCGCCAAGGCTTTTTCTATCCCTTGCGATCTGACTGCCTCATTACATGTAAGCCCTAAGTTACATCCCACCGTACAACCTGGCATCGCCTCCCTCATCCTTGGTAAATAACACGATTCCGCACGTGCGTGGTGGCGATTGTTAGGGTCGGCATCCATGTTCAACGCACATCATCGGCATAGGCACCCGCAGGCTCTACCCCCAACTAAGCGGGTAAAGTAAGATACGGCCTCCACACCGAGTTATAGGTTCCATGCAGCCTTACGGCAAGGTGAAATCCAATGGGGGTCCGTTACATCCCTTGGGTTGGTTTGTGTTCGTCAATGATACAGCGTCATATACACACCTAAGCCAGCTAAGCCAACATTAGAACCAGTCTACCTGTCTAATAGTCCGTCTGATTGGGTCGACTAATCGCGAAACTAGCAAGTTAAAGAACAGCGATCGGTCTTGAGGCTGAGACCGTGGCATTCGTATAGCTACCTACTAGTTAGAGATGATCCAACACACGCGGTATTCGATGAGGGAGTGGCCTTAGCAGTGAAGGAAGACGGGTGGTGGCAGCAGCAACATGGAAAGAGCTTATGGCCCTGACCACCACTACCAGCTAAAGAGCCCAAAGTCTCGACGACATTCAAGGTACAAAGACGGAAATAGTATACCGGTCCGTGACTCGAGTCATTTGGAACTGAAAAAAGTCCGCAGTTAGTGATCGTGGGGTTGCCTAAGGTTTCCTAAGCGGACTGGTGTTGACCCGAGTGGCATTTCGACACTTTGAGTAGGACGCTCTTCTTAGGATGACATAAAGTAGAGTCGGATAGGTAGCTTTAAAGGGGGATGGACCCCACCGAGCATTCGTCGGTAGGCTTTATGTATGAGGGTTGCCGTCGATCTCTTGAATATCATAGAGAAAGTTCGTGGTAGCCACCAGCCTGCTTAGATTCTACTCTTAGAGTGTTACACTTCATACACTTCTCGCCCTCCATATCTTACATCTAATCTAATTAACTAGAGGCAGTACACTACCTGTGTTACCATGCTCTTGTCTGTTGTAGAGCCAATATGGCTCGTCGTCTTTTTGGGTTTCATCACTGGCGGTGCGCTCGTGGTGAAGTATGTACACGATGTTCGTGAATACCATCGAAGCAACAAGGAGTCTATGGAGCAGCATCTTCCTCCAAGATATCCAGCCTATATACCATATCTGGGTACCATAGTGCCGTTGCTATGGGACTTTTCCAGCTTTCTTCAGCGCGTTACGTTAGTAGAATAATGATATCGATGAATATTCCGACGTGCTAATAGCTACAGGTCGTACGGCAGCCGACTCACATCGTCAAGGATCAGTATTGGCCCAAACTGCGATGTCTTCCTCTTCCAAGATCGATCTACTGTCAAGGAGATCTGGAAGAGATCGGCGACCATGTGCGCGGGGAAGGTCCACGTGTTTGCCTGCAGGTACATGTTTGGGATGGCGGAGAAGACGCTGTCTCGTTACGCAGCAGATAACTCGGGGCCATTCCTGAAGCCTTACCCGGGAAGTAACGTGTCGCCGCAGGACCGCATCCATCGTCTCCTGGCGGGCGGGATAGACAAAGCTCTGACTGGCTCAGGATTCGGGCCAAAACTCGAAAGATTCAGAGACTCGTACATATCTCGAATTCAACATCTTAAACCGGCAGACGAAAAGGGGTGGATCGAAATAGCGGATTTTCACAAATTCGCCCACCATACGGTCGGAGCATCAATAATCCAATCTCTATTCGGGCCCGGTTTGACCCGCTTGAATCCAACCTTTATGGAAGATCTCTTCGAGTTCGAACATTGGTTTCCGTTGCTCGCAAAAGGATTACCAGAGTTTATCATACCCAAGGCTTACGCAGTCCGAAGAAAACTCCATTCCCACTTTAAACGCTGGTACGCTTATAACAGGGAGCACTTCACTGAGTCTAGTATCGGGCCTGATGGAGATAGCGACCCGTTCTGGGGATCCGAGTGGATGAGGCAACGTCAAGAAACTCTCAAGGTCCTCCAGGATGAAGATAGCTTGGCCGCGGGGGATCTCGGTGTTGCCTGGGCGTAAGTAATATCAAATCGCTACTCTGAACACCAAGCTAACTAACTGGTTATCAGGTCGCTATCGAATATTGTAGCTGCATCTGCCCTGATAGTGTTGCATGTCACCCAAGATCAAGAGCTTCACAATCGGGTCAGAAATGAGCTCCGGTCGAATTTTGGCCAACAGTCACTAGCAGAGATTGACCTCAAGAAGCTCTCCAACAACCCACTTCTTGCCTCAGTCTACGCCGAGACACTCCGACTTTACGTCGAGACGTTCACCCTAGTTAGCTCGCCGATAGAGGATGTTCCTCTGGGGAAATACTGGCTCCCCAAAGGCAAACTCGGAATAGTAAATTCTGCTATGGCTCACAGAGACGAAGAATTCTGGAACACGAAAGATGGCCAATATCCTCTCAACAAGTTCTGGGCTGATCGCTTTCTGATCGATCCAAATGACCCTACAAGTGGTCCAAGCAAGATTATACGTCAAGAACCCAACTATGAGAACCCCGAAGACACCACGCCACACTTCTCCTTAAAAGGGCTAGAGGGTTCTTGGATTCCGTACGGAGGTAAGTAATCCTCGGAGATAGTGACTACAAACATTCAGAAACTTACGAGGCTCGTTCTAGGTGGCAATCTAGTCTGTCCGGGTAGATTCTTGGCCAAGAATGTGATGATTTTTACTTGCGCGTTCTTAACACAAGAGTTCGACGTCGAAATCCTGACCAAGGACTTGAAATTCGGCTCTCGGAACTACGGTTTCGGTATTTCCATGACGAAAAAACCCATACAGGTTCGCATGAAGAAGAGATAGAAAGGTTAGATCAAGCAATCGTATTGTTGGCGTATTGTAAGGTGTTGGAATATTGTTAAACATTCACGGTATCAGGTAGGCGCTATACTTCATGACACAAATAAAGATGCCTTTAGGATGGTTCTTCTAAAATTTCATTTCGGGGAAATCTACTTACCATTGGTTTCTTTGTTACACAAGGTTTTAAGGGCTTTAACGGATGGTGCGGTACCTCGGTATTTATGATGAGGGTGCCCGGACCCATGTAGAGATGAACTGTAACAGCCGGGTTTTCTCGGGTCACCAAGGCCTTGGTAACTTGGAAGGATTCATCGCTTAAGCAGCTGCGATGCAAGGAGGTTGCATTGAAATTTCTAAATATTTAAATATCGGCCTCAAATATCACATGTAGTATTGTTCTTTGCGAAAATTATTACCACGTCGCAAAGTTTTGCCAACTAAGCTAGCCTTGGGACTCTTGGCTTGTTCAATCAACTATGTTAATTCTCTAATTCCATTCATTATGACTAGTAGAACATTTCGAATTAATGATGAGAGAAATCTCGTTAGCAATTACTAGGTAGAGGTATCGTTATTTTTTCATTTGCTGGCAAGCTGTTCAAGTTAAAACAGCACTAGCTTCAGGATATTCACGAAGAAGGAAATTACTAAAGGGATTTTTTGGGAAACACGAAGGACTTAATTAGTGATAGACTAATTTTTCATTGGTTGAGATTTACCCCCAAGCTCTTGCATATCAGATATCACGTAGTACAGCACCGTTTTGCAAGGGGTGGGGTGTTGATTTTCGCCAATCAGCGGCTTCTTGACCCCCGTACTTCATATGCAGTATCTGTTAAAGTCACACCTTGTACGTACATGTAGGCCATAAAATAAGCTTGAGCTTGGGGTTCCAACAAGGATAAGACGGCACAACGAAACGCAGCCCCCGATATCTACACACCAACAATAACTTCAATACCAACTTAATTAATTTACCCTTTACCCTATAGACAACCGTTACCAAGACAAGAGTTCTGGGAACTCGTAATCGCATTCGAGATCTCCAAAATGAGACTTCTTCGGTTCTACAGTTCGTGTAACTTACTGTGCCCTTTGTGGGGCGGCCATCTTCCCCCAAGTTGGCGGCTGTCATCTTTCTTTAGACAAGGCTGATGGGATAGAACTTCCACTTATGTTGGTTCTATTCTTTAGCTGGGGTTATGGAATCTGAAGATGGAATGATATTTACTGGAAGTTGAACGCGTTGAGCCCTTCTCTTCCCGGCGCTGTGGTGTTTACCTACCCTTGCTTCAGTTCAGGGCTTGTGTCTGCTTCTTCTATGCACGCCTAGCTTGATTACCACGTCTTCTCGATCATCTCCTTTCAATCACTATGGAGAAGAAAAACACTCTAGATAGGCCATCTACGGATGGCCGCCTTTTGAGAAAGATGCGGCTTGGGGTGTCGTTTAGAGATCTTGATTGCTATGGCTTCATTACGGCATCGCAGACCCAACAGACTTTCCTAGATAGCCTTCTCACAATTCCTAGGCTTATCGGGTCTATCTTTAGGCCACCCACAAAGCGAAAAGTACAGATATTGCGCGACTTCGAGGGTATGGTAATGCCAGGAGAGATGCTACTCGTGCTGGGTCGACCCGGAAGTGGTTGTTCTACGTTTCTCAAGACCTTGAGCGGTGATACACACGGCTTCCACATTCGGGACGAAGCCAGCATTAACTACCAAGGTAAGACCAGGAACTTACCTCCGAATACTTCAGCCCCTTGCTGATATTCGATTTAGGAACATCCTACAGGAATTTCCATCACACCTTCAAAGGCGAACGAGTTTATGTTGCCGAGTTAGATGTGCACTTCCCTGAACTCACACTTGGCCAGACGCTCGACTTCGCTGTTTCTATGCGACAGAAGCATCCTGATCCAAATAGAGGAAGGGAGGTCTCTTCACTCTTTGGACTTAACGAAGCTTTCGACACGCAGATCGGAGATGCACTCATCCGTGGCATTAGTGGAGGGGAGAAGAGGCGGACCAGCATCGCCGAGGCCTTCATAGGTGGGGCCCAGTTACAATGCTGGGATAACAGCACTCGAGGACTTGATAGCTTAACGGCTCGTAAATTCATCAGGTTCCTGCGAGAGCTTACTAACGAGCAGCGCTCAACCGTAATCATGAGTCTCTACCAAGCTTCCGAGGATATGTATCAGGTCAGCACCAATCCCCCCTCCTTTCAAATTAACGTGGGGTTAGCCATATTGACATAATTATTTTTAGAGCTTCGATAACGTCACCTTATTGTATGAAGGTCGTCAGATATACTACGGCCCCATAGAATCGGCTGCTGATTATTTCACCAAGCTCGGCTTTGTGAGGCCAAGCCGTGCGACAACGGCGGATTTTCTGACCTCGCTGACTAGCCCTCGGGAACGTATCATACAAGCCGGATATGAAAAACGCGTACCACGACTCCCCGAGGAGTTTGCGAATGTCTGGAAACATAGCGAAGAAGCAAGAAACCTTCGTGCTAAAATCGATGAATTCGACTCGGCTCATCCGATCAACAATGGAGTCTCGTCACACGATCTGGAAAAGGCCTATGGGCTTGCTAAGTCAAGGTATACCTGCTTCTATGCGCTGCGACTCCTTTTTGAACATACCTCTGACCCGTTACAGAGATCTTCCTACGTCCACATTCCCACTTTCAATCCCTGGTCAAATCAACCGCTGTCTCCATAGAGCCTACCTACGACTGTGCAAGAACATCGCTGCCGATATCTCGTCTGTGATTGCGAACACCATCCTCGGGCTCATCATTGGCAGTGTCTTCTACAATTTGAACGAGACAGCGGACAGCCTACAACAAAGATCTTTACTCCTTTTCTTCGCTTTGATGGTCAACGCTTTCGTTCCTGGAGTAGAGGTATGCGCTCACCATACATGTTGTTGTGTATCGTGCTGACTTGGTGTAGGTCGTTTTGATGTGGGCGCAGCGTCCTATAGTCGAAAAGCAATATCGATATGCCTTCTACCAGCCGTTTACCGAGAGGCTGGCTTCAATGATTTGCGATCTACCTTTAAAGGTCTTAGTCTGTTTCGGCATTCATCTTCCGATCTATTTCATGGCGAATCTTCGTAGGTCCGCATCGGCATTCTTTATATATTGGCTTTTTATGTTCGCCAACATCGTTACCATGTCAATGCTCTTCCGGATGATTGGGGCCGTCTCAAAAACTCACATGCAGACTACAACCCCAGTATCAGTTGTCGTGCTCGTTTCTATCATTTATACTGGTTTCATAGTTCCACCAGATTATATGAAGCCATGGCTCGGATGGTGGTGGCGGATCAACCCACTCGGATACACCTACGGAGGATTATTGATTAACGAGGTACGTGCCGAGCCATTCCTGAACAATTTATCAATTCCGCTAAGTGTTAAAGACGCGTGATCGCTTGTTTCCGTGTTCGGCAATGATCCCTTCAGGCCCATCGTATACGAATATCAGTAACAGTGAAAAGATATGTACTGCTGTTGGAAGCAGCACAGGCCAGCAATATGTTGAGGGGAGTACATATACTGCCGTTAAGTACGAGTACTACGCGAATCAGTTATGGCGGTAAGATAGGAGACAGTCCTAAACCCTAAAACTGGAGACTTGCAACTAATGATCAATTTTGCAGCAATTTTGGAATTGTGGTCGCTATGGGAGTAGCTTTCTTCATTGGGCATCTGCTTGCATCGCAATATATTTCGGCACAACCCTCGAAGGGGGAAGTTCTCGTCTTCCGCCATGCCAAAGCCGTGAAAGACAATCTAGAGAAAGAGGAGCAAGAAGATACCAGTGTAGTAGTAGCTGTTCCTGCGGAAGGCAAGACGGGAAATGTCTCAGACAATGTTGAGAGTGCGCAAATCGAAGCTGCCGAAGCTGGCGCAACCCCTCCAATCCCTCACCAGGTTGGGATGTTTCATTGGGTCAACCTGAACTATGAGATTAAGATCGGGAAAAACACGCGACAGATCCTGCGAAATATTGACGGATGGGTCCAACCGGGTACACTCACAGCTTTGATGGTTAGTTACCTACCTGAGTTAGGTAGAGTTTATGCGATTAATAACTAATGCTTCTTTTTAGGGGATCACAGGCGCAGGGAAAACCTCGCTCCTGAACGTCCTTGCTGATCGTACTACAGTGGGTACGGTAAGCGGCGAAATCTTTGTTGATAGGCATGTTCGTGATACTAGCTTCCGACGGAAGGTTGGCTACGTCCAACAAGAGGATATCCATCTCGCCACTGCGACGGTTCGAGAGGCCTTGCAGTTTAGTGCGTTACTTAGACAGCCAGAATCAACACCGAAGGAAGAAAAATTAGCATATGTTGAGAGCGTCCTGGATATGCTAGAGATGCAGGCATACGCTGACGCTGTCGTCGGTGTTCCTGGTGTGGGTCTCAACGTCGAGCAGCGAAAACGTCTCACTATCGCCGTCGAAATGGTCGCAAAGCCCGAGCTTCTCTTATTTTTAGGTAAGTACTCCAACATCAGATTTTACACACCTTCCTGACATTGGCGGTCATCAGATGAGCCAACTTCGGGCCTTGACAGCCAGACTGCCTGGTCGATTTGTACACTGCTTCGCAAACTGGCGGACAACGGGCAGACCATTCTGTGTACGATACATCAACCATCCTCGCAGATCTTCCGCATGTTCGATCGGCTACTTTTACTCAATAAGGGTGGAACGACTCTCTATTTTGGCGACATTGGACCTGATGCTAGTACTTTGATCGACTATTTCGTCAGTAACGGCGCTCCGACATGTCGCCCAGGGGAGAATCCAGCTGAATGGATGCTTGAGGTAACAGGCAATTTGCCTACATCCGACACGCAGGAAAGTGACGAGACATTGGATTGGTCAGAGAAATGGGACCTCAGCCCCCATAAACGAGAAGTCCAACGTCGACTCACAGAGCTAAACCACGACTCGGCCCAGGAGAAGCCTCTACCCAGCACTGTTAATAACAACAGTGGAGAGTATGCAGTACCCCTTTTCCGACAGATGATCATTCTGTCCAAGCGAATCTTTCAAGACGAATGGCGTGATCCTGCGTATCTTATATCCAAAACTGCGTTATCTGTCTGCCTTGTGAGTTTTCTTATCGCCCTACGTACCTAGTAGCTTAGCAATACTCATGCCTATCTTGCTAACCACAACTAGGCTCTTGTGAATGGCATCTCATTTTATAAAAGTCCTCTCGACTTTCAAGGCACCGTCAACCTTCTTTTCTCCATCTTCTTAATTACGCAACTTTTCAGTTGTGTTGATCAACTGGTGATTCCACACTTTATTAATGGCCGAGCACTGTTCGAAGCTCGCGAGCGCAACTCAAAGTCATATGCCTGGGTCGTGTTTGTCGCGGCCAACGTCTTCGTGGAGTTGATTTGGCAGACCATCATCGCCGTCCCGCTTTTCTGTTCATGGTACTACCCTACGGGTTTAAAGAACAATGCTAATGCCAGATTCGGTACTTCGGAGAGGGGGGCGTTGTCGTTTATGCTGATATGGCTCTTTAATATGTGGTCTAGTACGATCTCTCATATGTTTGCGGCGGCTTTCGAGCACCCGGATATGGCTATGCATATGGCCACCCTGTTCTATTGGTTGGCTCTTGTGTTCTGCGGGTATGTATCCAGTACCCAAACGATCCCCCTGTTTTCTGTATGGACGTATATGCTAATGGAGGTTTGTCTATAGCATCCTCGCCTCGCCCACTCAATTCCCCGGCTTCTGGATCTTCATGTACCGCGTCTCGCCATTAACCTACTTCCTCGAAGGCCTCGCGGTCGCCGGTCTCGCCGACGCGCACATAACGTGCTCTCCTGTTGAACTTCTTCGCTTGCCCCTCCCCGATAACTCCGATGCTTCGACCTGCGGCGAATACCTCGGCCCCTTTGCGCTGGAGGCGGGTGGACAGGTCGCGAACCCGGACGCTAGAGCTGGAAGTGATTGCCTCTACTGTCCATACTCGGATGTCAACTCGATATTGGCAAGCTTCGGTATGGATACTAGGAATGGGTGGCGCGACGTCGGGCTTATGATCGTTTACGTCTTCTTCAATGTGTTGATGACGTTTGCGATTTATTGGCTTGCTAGGGTGCCTAAGGGGCGGCGGGGAGCTAAATGAGAGGATGTAGGGAACTAGATATCAACCTCTAGGTGGATGAGTCGAGTATTGACAAAGATAGGAATTTTTGAATGAAGGATCGTTGGTTGGTAGGGTTAAATTTCGTACAACCCCTATTTTAAGATTAGGTGGACATTATGTAAGCGTATTACATGATCAGATCACGTAATCATCGAGGAACGAATTGGGCATACAACGGCTAGATAGTAGATTTAATACATGATAGCTGGGAAAGAAATCATTTAATGTGTGGTTCATTAATACTATATGCTCTAAGAAGCAAGTATTGTATGTAGCGCTGTTGTGAAGTTTGTTATAGTTGGGGTTAGGGTTACTTCCATGATTCAGCCCTTACCCTAACCCCAATCCTATCTCAATACCCGAACAAGTTCAAGTTGCAGCGCAGGTGACATAGCGATAACAATTATAAACCGATTAATTATAATGGAGTGCGGGCTGTTTCTATTTTCCGTCGAAATGAATTATACTTGTACGTGAGTAATTTCTATTATACTATCTTGTAAAGGATTCATATCATGAAGACATTGCTTACTAAAAATGCTAAGAATGACTCATCAATGGATGTGCGATTAGGTAAGCCATCCAGGTATAAGTGCAGACCAAAAGGGTATCCGGGGACACTTCGTACTCTCTGAGTAGCTCGTCTTAGTTAAATGATATTATGAAGACATTCCTATTTCTAGGTACTTTGTATGCTGTTCATGAGACAGCGATGCGATCATAAAGGGGGGGACTATCTCTTACCCTTAACCCCAACCCAGCCCTAACCCCAACCCCATGTTCAACTTGTTTCTGTCAGGTAATAAAATACAATGCACGTTTCTTATCATTCTCATTTCCAACGGGGGAAATCGCACTTGGAGTCCATATTAACAGGATATGGGTAATGCCAGGACTTAAGACTGAAGCAGGTATACCTTGGTGAAAGGGTTAGGGCTGGGGTTAAGGTTGGGGCTGGGGTTGGGGTAGGAGTTCAAGTAGTGGAACTGAGGTTCACCCTCGAGCACTTATTATACAACTTTCCCAAGCAAAAGAAATAAAATTTTCCCTATTTATCTAAGTCTATGTTTCATATTATATAAGGCTGCTTGTCGGGCATTTTGATCCAAATTATCCCTAGCGCCACGCTCGAAGCTATCATAAACTCTTCCTTACTCGATCCCATCATCACATTTACGATCAATATCACCCAGTTCAGTCCAGTTAATTTCAAACTTGCTGCTCTGCAGTCGTAGGTCGTGCGGTAGAAGGTAGCGACGCATTCCCTTCACTAGTATGAAGGGTCCTCGAAGGGATGGAGTCCGTAGCCCAGGCCTTCTTCAGCTGGGCGTGGTACTCCTCATCAACCGACCGGAGCTCGGTATAATTCGACATCTCGGTCACTCCCTGGGGCTTCGCAGTGCGGTCACTACCCCTAAAGAATGTTCTGAGTCCGGTAATTGTCGCGCGAGGGGGTTTAGGTAGTTTGTCATGAAGCCCGTCGGAGCTACCCGGCAGCTTCTGGTCGCCGCCGGTGCCGACGACGGTAGACTCGACGCTTCCGAAGCGGCGGGTCAATATGACCTGCCTGATATAAGTCCACGATCTGGTGGAGATGCGCTTGTACATGATGAAACCCACAGGCATGCAACTGCATAATACGCCCACGTTGAGTTCCAAACCACTAAGCAGTAGCACAAGTGTTAGTAATTCTATCCTCCTGGTATTGGGCGTGGCTCATTTGTCTTACCCGAGGATCATGTTCAGGGCGGAGTCGAAGGTAAAGTCAATTGAATACCGTTGGTGGAAACGGGAGTACAAGGTAGCGATCGAGCAGCCCGTTGCACTAGGGTTAATTGTCAGCTTCCGGCAACTTCGAATCCAGGGGAATAGTAACGTACAGCAGACCGACGAGGAAGATGGAGCAGATACCCACTCTCCGGCGGAGCGGCAACCGTAGACCCCAAATCAACTTGATCGGTATGACCAACACGTAAATGTCCGAAACCGTGCTGAAAACACCTTGGCCAGCAGCCAAGTTGAGTTGGGGATGGTTGCAACCACTCTCGCTCTGAAGAATGAGAAATTCAACCGGGTTGGCGTTGCTCGGCCATTGACTCTGTCTACACAGGTAGGATGTACCAATGATGCAAGCGCTGTAGAAGCATACTATAAGTGCGATACCGATCCAAATCAAGATATTCGCCGTCTTGTCTATGCGGAACATGCGTAGGTACAGCACTAGTAGTGACGTCTTCAAGAGCATAGCACTTGATGAGTAGAGGTCGGCTACTATGATGCATCCCTGGATGAATTTGGGGGTGATTTTACTCAGTGGGACGTCCCATTGATGGGGTCCTAGAGGATTCCCGAGAACTGCGCAAACATGAGGTGAGAAGCTAAATCGAATGCCGTCCTGATCTGGGGAACTTACTCGAGAATGTCGCGCCGCAGTAAGCTATGACGCTTGCCCATAGGGAGTTTAGTTACTGAAGTATGCAGATTAGGGGTCAGGGGCGTGGACTCACTGTAGCCGCAAGACAGAGATCTGGAGAAGCACGTTAGTCATCGAACTAGAAGAGTGATAGAATGCGAATGTGTAACTAACAATCATCGGCGCCGAAAGCCCGCGTTATCCATAGGCGGGTATAGAGACGTGAAACCACAGCGATGACCATCAACCCCAAAGTTACACTGATGACTATCCGGCCGGGTGGCGTAAGGGAGTAGGGGTCTACGAAGTTTGGTATCACTCCATCTGGTGGAGGTATGGCTGGATAATTGTCGAGATCCATTATCTTCTAGAGTGACTTGGGTTAAGACGGTAGAGTTTCGCAAAGTAACAAGATAGGGAAGATCAACAAGTGGCGGTCGCAATGTTGTCAATATTCTAAGAAGGGTGATGAGGCTTTTAGGTCTAGATTTTGGAGCTCGATGGAAGGAAGAAGGGTGTAGTCCCCGTGGTTTGATATCAACACCGTCTAGAAGATGGCTGGTATTGGGGTACCAGCTGAAATGCAGTTTTTACACTACTGTCACTCTATATAATCCTTAATTCTTGGTCTGTCATCATCTCTCGAATCATGTTATGTCAATTCATAGCTTGGGGTCCAGCCAAGACGACCATTCAACGGCGATATGGATGTGGTCAGCTTTTGTACTACCCCAAAATCCAGAATGGTCATCCACGAGGAGATATGCACGCAGGTGGCACAGAACTGGAGTACAAGAAACGTGAATATCATCCCGACATGGGACCGATAGAGGGCGTGTGTTGAGGATGTATTGAGAGGGTGTATGCCTTATGGCTGAGACATGCAGTTATGCAGTAGGGAGCGATATCGTTCTATCGTGGTGGTGTGGAGGTATCAAGTCTCAGAACGCCACCCAACAGGGGCTATGCAGCCTGCAAGCAAGGGACCGATGGAGGGGGCGTGTTCCATGCAGAACTCCATTTCGGCCGACAAGGTAATATCTAATCTTCAAACTCTAGCTGTCTACCTAGTTGAATCCAAGCAATTGGACGCGATGCACCCATAGCTCATGGCCATTGACTGTTTACGTGGCGATGACTTTCTTCTTTGCCGAGCGTTACATCGCAGTAGAAGGATTCCATGGCAGCGTTTACGGTAAACAGCCTCACACTCGGCAAAGTCAAACACACCAGCCAGTCACAATATCACCAAGGCTTCTCCAGAAAAAGAATATATACGACATTCTACAGATTAACAAATAATTAGCGTCCAAACGACGCGCGGGATAGCGTTCCATCAGTGGTCAGGCTTAGAAGCCTGTGCCTCTCAGCTGCTTCTTCCTAATGCGGAACGGGACTTTCCCTGTAGGGGGCAATCCTCCCGTAGGGAAGTACCTGAGATCTGACTCTACTCTCGGGTCCGCCCCCACCAACTCAACATCATACTGGCTGAACAGCGACGCAAACGTGCCGATTATCTCAGTCTTGGCGAAATGACGCCCGGGACACATGCGTTCGCCTCCGCCATAAGGAAGCCAACATCCGGCAGTTCCATCCAATGAGAACTCGTACTCAGGACCTGCTGAGGTAAGATCTGAAGAGCTGCCGTCCTCACCCGCCTCAGCCGGCTTCTTGGGAACGAGGAATCTATCTGCGTAGAAGTCTTGCAGAGGCGTCTTGTCTGTGGGTGGTTTCCCCGCTAAAGTCCATGCTTCAGTGTTCAGAGCGGATGTCCGGCTGAAGATGATTAGTGGGTCCCCCTTTGGGATGCGATATCCATCAAGGCGAAAGTCGTCCGACTCATTCGTTCGCGTCATCGCTATCGCTATACGCAGCCTCAGAGTCTCGGCGTAGGCAGATTGTAGCAGTGGCTGGGTGGAGAGTTTTGATGTATCAAGCCCATCTAGCCCAGTGCACATGTCGACTTCTGATAGCATTCGCTTTAGAAGATCGACGTCTCTCAGAGCCTCGTATATATACCAGAAAGCGCTCATGACGGCATTTGAGTTGGATCTATCATTTGTTAGCACTAGTGACTATGTGGAGGATGTTAGCTTTTACGCACGCCATCATAAGACCGAGGTCCTCGGATGCGCAGGAATCGGCATTCATGAATGAGGTATTCAGAGAATACTCCTGTCTCGCCCTGATCAATTTACTGCCAAAATACGGCTCCCACTCCGGATCATCGTCATTCGTCTTCGTATAATCAACGTTGGCACGAGCATGTGCATGCCATTCTTTAATATTCTTCAGAAGCCGGTCCCGGGCACGGTATGCTGAAGGCATGAGCCAGCGCGGGAGGCATCGTGTGAATTGAGGCACACTCATGTCGAACGCCCAGAAATCTTGAATGAGCGTTGGGTTCATTTTGAGTATTTCAGAGCCCATGATCGTCTCTATGGACGCCCGTGCAATCTCCATTTGGAGAAAGTGATATAGGTCAGGAAACTCTACCCACTCATCTGTATTGATTGCGGGCAAGCCACGTAAGTTTCGCAAGAATGTGGCTACATATCTTTCCGCGATTTGGACAAGATGTTGGCCGGAGAGAAATCTTCGTGCGGTTTGAGCCTGGTGAAATTGTATCCTATCCGCATGCTTGATAGTGCTTCCCTTGTTGGGCCTTGCGGCCATACCAGAATCATCCTTGGCGTAGGACTTGATGATTTCAGAGGGAGTACCTATTAGATACTTCAAAGCAAATATCAAAGATGGTTTGCTCGTCAAGTATTTAGACGATCGAAAGACCGTCTGAATATGAGATGGGTTGGATACAATAGTCAGGGGAAGCCATGCGGCGTAGATTCTCAGTGGCTTTCGCCAGCCGTAATTGACCCTGCGAGCTCTATTAGTCGCACATCCTACAAGGCTAGGCTATCACATTTACACATACAGAATTTTGGAGATAAATTCAGCCGGGCTCCAGACTAGAGAAAGCGCATGGCCAAGAAGAGGGTCGATATAAGGTATTGTTGGGGGAGTCTTGTCCTCCCCTTTCCTCCCATCTGCAGCCTCAAAGCCGAGAGTAGAACTGATGAAGGCTATCACCGGTAGAAGTGACACCAGAAATACCCACGAAGTAGAAGATGTGAAGTAATAGGTCAATGTATCTGAGGCAAACATTGCTTCTGTAATACAAGATCAATGTGAAGATTCTGTTGGAGGGCATTCAATTTCGGAGAGAATGAAGATCTGGGGTATCGTAAGAGGCGTAAACATTGTCAATAGTATGTAGGTATATATACGCACATTACTCAAATAGGTTGAAATTGCTACTCGGAATACATAAGGTATGATTATTTAATGTGAATTATCCTAAGCATCGCTATCCCGTACTATTCGATATGCTAATATAATGCTATTATTTAACTATTAGGATATATGTAGTTACATTGGTGACATCCTCCCGCAAGACCCATGTCGTAGGTGGATTTTCTCGGGCGTCAACGCCTATCCAATAAGAAATCACTACTATGATACAGCCTACGTACCTGGTACCTCTCTGGTACCCAGTACTTGACCGTGAGATTTTAGGCGGCAGTGTTGCTGTCCGCTACCTCCAACAGCTTCTCACAACAATTCGATACGAATCTAACATAACTCCTATTTATAGGAAGCCACTATGCCGTCGCTAAGATATAACAGTATTAACACCCGGCCTCCTTGATATCAAAGAAGACATCAACCCCAGAACTTCGTTCTACATAGTTTACAGATAGATCTACAAAAGAGATAACCAAAAGCGGTTCTCCTCATAATGTTACCACTAGGAACCATCGAGGGTGACTCCAGTCCCATCGTCCCATTCCAACGTTCAGGGGCTGTGGTTTTTGTTTCTCTGTTCAGCATATTGTCATTCCTATTACTCCTTAGATTAGGAAAGGAGCTACCGAAATGGAAGAAAGCGATCATGCTATCCTACCAACTTCTCCATATCTCGATACCTCGTAAGTTCTATGAATGGGATGCCTGAGGTAGTCCACATCACTAATGTAGCGTAGGACAGCCTCAATATCATTGAAAGCACGTTACGGAATATCTTGAACTGGACTTCGGACTAACGATCTTCTACTCCACGAAGTGTCTCAATCTTTCATCATATAAATATTTACCTACATTACCTACGCACGACGCAGTCCGGGTGGGGCCGGTGAGGCGGTTGGTGGCAGGCCAAATATATAACGATGACGTTTTTAGTGGCAAAGAAACTTAGGGATACCACGTGGCTATAGGGTCGGGAATAGATATCTAGGCCGCCATGTCTTTCCACGTTATCGTAAACATCGTAAATGATTAAGTTTGGGGCCATTCATGTATCAAAATTTACAAGCTCTTCATTAAGACAGAAATCAACAGCAGTCTTCGATCGCTCAATCGCTACTTGCCTGCTGTGGGAACCATATTTTGGGAAGAGGTGTACCCTTCCCCTTGCAGCTTAATATAACACAATCTTACCAACTAACTTCCGAACCAATAGCATACTTCTTAAATTGTCACACTGCTGCTCTTAGAACAAGAATAGAAGCTCTTAGTGGCGTGGATCCGAAGAACCGTATACGTATTCCTTGCTTTGCCGGGCGATCGTGAGTTAGTCACATTCTTCTCTACCGAACATCCGTTTGATCGGCAACGGCTATTTGCGGGTCTCTCCAGGGCACCCCCAGGTGTGGTTGACATTTGCAAGTAGCTGAAATGTAACATCAGAGCCTGTACCCTAGTCTGCCCGGATTCCCTTATCTTTACAATTACCAGCCAGCTTGCATACCTAGCAGAGCCTACCTAGCATGCCATGGAGCGTCACGTAGAGGTCCATTGGGGGCTATCTCACCGGCTGCAAGATCGTGGCTCAGCCCTACCTGCTTATGCGATCGACGAATCAATCCATTTCTTCCAAAGATACCTACCTAGTAGGTAGGTAGGTAATCTTAGGTCTCCTAATGCCCAAAAACCTGTATTAACATATCGCGGCAATGATACCCGACCCTCCAGTTATTCTGAAGGATCATAGGGAAACATAGAAGGGTACCATTGTCTCGAGTCCCTTACTTACGTACAACCTTACTAATAGCTCATATGTCAGCATGTTTCGAAATGCCTCGCATTCATCTTAGGCTGACACTAGGTGCAATGCCGAGGGTGGTGAAGAAATGGCTTAACTGGCTCTTTCGGCGATGTCATCATCTGCCTTTTTATGTCAAAATCGCATCAAAGCACACCTTCGGAGTAGCTTCGTAACTTGGCCACTCCCTGCATATTTGAATAATATATCGGTTTTTGGCCTAGGTTGAAGTTGGCAGTAATCAGTGACGGTGCATCGGGTAGGTATCTATTGTAAAGATTGCTTTTTTACCTGCGGTTTTGACTCGTTTTCCTAGCGCCGATGGAAAGAAAGGTCTTTACAGTGATCGGTGAATTAGGATCATACCTCTTACTGATTATTTATCACGTAGTCTTTAATATAGTAATAGGGGCGATGGCTACTTGAATTCTTACTAGCACTGGCTTATAACGAATATAACTCTTTTTTAAGTATCAAGATTCAGTCCTTGGTCTTCGTGAACCTCTATAAAGCATCGTGGGATGTCATATGTATCAGTTGATTTCTTAAAAACGTAGTGTATATGGTAAATAAGTCTCTATAGACCATGCTCGAATCGTGATCTTTCACCTACTATACAGGATATTATGTAACTAGTTCCAGGGACGTGTTAATAAGCGCTCTCCGGGCTTTCGTTGTGACCTTCAAGTTTCAGATAATGCCGTTTGTTGAGACAAGGCTTCGCAATCGCCACACTGAGGACCTAATAGACGTGGCAAACGAAGTTATCATAGGAAAGACTAGGTAATAGGTACTTACGGACAAAGCCCTTTATCCACAAGTTCTTAAGACAAGCTCCCAATTCACCTTTCAATGAATTGAACCTTCCAGTAAAGTTAATTCTAAGCATTAGGTCCCTTATAAACCAAGCTTTTAGAAAAACTGACAACCACATTGCCTTGTTTTCTATTGAAAGTTAGATCACTAGGTAAAATACTCGTTGTCCATCATATAGCGCGGAAATATATTCCTTTATAAAAGGATCTTTATTGATATATTGGGTTAACTCATTGGCACCAAATCTAGTAAATCCTAGTGGTAACACATGACTGATGGGTCTGACCGATTTGTTATACTCTTAATGAAGGTATGAGGCATCAGAGTGCTTTAATTGGAAGCCGATTGTTTTCTAGGGGTAGGTAGTCGGTGTCTACCTCGACAAATATCGACTACGCTCTCTTAGGTTCAAATATGGGAAACTCCACGTCTTGCACTACAGTCAACAACTATTCAAGTTATGTTCAATTCAATCTTATTATTTGTACTCCAAGAAAGCACGTCCAAGCTTACCTACCTACCTACCTATGTTCAGGAGCATCGCGTAAGAGCGGCCTACTAGGTAGGTAGGGAGCTGTTGGTGTGTGCATAAAAGGGGCTTTCGTCCTTGAGGTTGGTGAAAAATATCAATAGGGCTCGATAATATCATCTTGGTACTTGTAACTATGAGCCCAGAGCAAACCTATTGCTACAATTATGCTTCCAACTCTGAGAGTAAACATGAGTCGAAAGTACCACCGCTAACAAACTTCAACCAGCTTCAACTTGGATGGAAACATACCTACCTAGTAGGTATTTGACACTCGAGGGCTGCAGTTCTTATGAAACCAGGATAGACTTTTCGATAAACCCCCTCAAATCACGTTTAGAAAGATATAAGGTCTTTGAGAGTCCAATGTGGTGGGATGCGGCGAGCTCGAGGCCGAGAGCACTCTAGATAAACCCAACCCAGATATCTTTATTGATCTTCAATTCCGCAGGAGAGCAAGATTTATATACTACAACATATAAGCATCTAGTTGCTAGGTATTGTCCCTACCCATCATCGGAAAGACGGTTAGTAAAACATATAATAAAGGGTAATATGCCTAAGGGGGACAAGAGGTCCTCAGGTCTCGAGTGCATCACAGGATACCATGACATGGGAGCCTTATTTGAATTAGTCTGGAAACAATTAATATAAGTAGGTAATTCCATTGTTCTCGAGGGTCTCGGACATGAAATCAAAGTCTTTTCTGGAAGCCGATGCCTCAGTGCCTCCACTAATACCACTGGCACGATGCAATAACCAGCTTTTCCATGAAGTCAAATATATCGGGCTTATTATTTAGAAATTTTCTAGTCTTAAACCTTCTTACTTTTCGTTAAAATAGCGATTTAATCCCACCTGAAACCCCGTAACCCTCTTCTTTAGTTGTCGTGAGCCATCCAGTCATCCTCCCCTTTTCCGTGTTGCCAGGCCACCAGACTTGTTATTAACCATGTATGACTACCTATTTTCGCGGAAACCTTTCGATGAGTAGAGACTGAAATTTTCGATTTCTTTCACCTTACATATAGTTTCATACCCTATCTCCATTTAGAGATGGAAAATTGTATTTGGCTTACACTCGCTCTACAGCGATCATGAGAGGCTTACACATAAATTACGGAGCCATCTTCTCATCAATTACAAGCCAATTCTCACAAAAACCCAGCCCTAACCTAAAAAATGAGATTGCCTTTGCCATTACTACTTCGACGATTAGCTTCGTCATGATAAAAATTTACCTCGATACAAAGGTTCGGTCTGGTTTCTTAAAGCCTGTCTCTATCCCGCGAAAATACCTGGCAGTATCCTAAATCCTAACCCTAGGAGCCCCCGATGCCTATTACGGAAGCAGATGGGTAGACCGTGGCGTGGTCGGCTTCCAAGGCCCCCACATATGCGCGCCGGAACTTAGAGACCCAGCATGTCATTCAGAATAACATCAATGACGCAGTACCTACCTACAGTATGTCTGCCGATATCCACCTCGGAAAATGCATTCAGTTAATCCCTAAAGCATACCTATATAAAATCGCAAACCAAACAATAACATCATAACCCCCAAGCGCCTCCATCTCCATCTCAATCCCGCGCCCAAAACTCCATCACCGTACGAAAGCGAAGATCTGTGTGACGTCAGCTCAGAACCCCCATGTGACCAAATCGGGTGCCCGCGGCATAGGTTGCAAGCAGGGGGGTACGAAATAGGTAATAGGACACAGCAAACAACCCCCCTCATTGGTCGGGGGTTCCGAACCACGGTCGATCAATCGGGGGGCATCGATGGGAATCGGGGCTAGGTAAATATTCAAGACGATTTTCGACGGGGGAAAAGGTGCAAACATCGATGTACGTACGTCATGAGGTTGTCAAGGTGTCCCGATTAGTCAATTGACAATATGATAGTAATATGGCTCTAATTACGCCGACTCTTGAATTCTTGCGTTTGGGATCATGATACAGATCATGTCACCGGCGCATTAATGCGATCCCATCATAATTGGGTATGAATGAAGCGCCGGTGCGCAAAAGCTGTTTTGGTATTAGGTGTCTAGCCATGAGGTCACAGACTGTGGAGGGGTAAACCGTTTGGGTCATGTAGATAATATCCAACTACTACGTGTTACGGAGAGAAGAAAGAGCAAACATATCACACCATGTGGGTAGATGCAGTCGGGTGTCCGAAAAAAAGCATTCGTATCAATTCATGTCTTCAGAGACTTCCGATCTATGTCAAAGGCTCCGCATAAAAGCAATTCATTACGACCAATGGGGTATCCTCCTGTTTAGTTAACTGCGCCGAAAATAGACTCCATAATTATGCCCGTGATTTGGTAAGGGTCTGCGTTCGAGGCCGGTCGTCGGTCCTCGAAGTAACCGTAGCCCTTTGCGGCACATTCCCGGGGGATACGGATGGAGGCACCTCGGTTGGCGATACCGAAGCTGAACTGGTCGATGGCACCGGTCTCGTGTCGTCCTGTTAGACGAAGGTCGTTGCCCTCACCGTACACGGCAATGTGCTCCTTGTGTCGGGCTTCCAACTTCTTGATCGCCGCCTCGATGTGCTATATGCGGATTAGTAAAGTGAGTCACACATACGTAGGGCGATTCTAATCATACCTTCATTCCGCCCTCAACACGCATCTCCTTGGTGGAGAAGTTGCTGTGAAGACCAGCACCGTTCCAGTCACCAGGGATGGGCTTAGGCTGGACAGAGATCTTGGCGCCGAACTCCTCGGCGACACGATGAAGGAGGAAACGGGCCATCCAGAGCTGGTCACCCATCTCAATACCCTCGCAAGGGCCGACCTGGAATTCCCACTGGGCGGGCATGACTTCGGCGTTGGTTCCGGAAATCTTGATGCCAGCGTACAAGCAAGCCTTGTAGTGAGCATCGACGATGTCCCGGCACATAACTCGGCCGGCACCAACACCGCAGTAGTAAGGGCCCTGGGGAGCAGGGAAACCGTTCTTGGGCCAGCCGTAAGGGCGGTCCTCCATATCGAAGAGGGTGTACTCCTGCTCGAGACCGAACCACGGCACGTGGTCAGCGTGGGCCTCCATCAGCTTAGCACACTCGTGGCGATGGTTGAACTTGTTGGGAGTGCCATCGGCGTTCCAGCACTCAGCAAGGACCAGGATGTTGGGGACACCTCGCATAGGATCGGGGTAAACGGCAACGGGTCGTAGGTAGACATCGCTGTTGTCACCGGGAGCCTGGTCGGTAGAGGAACCGTCGAAGTTCCAGACGGGAAGATCCTCAGGCTTGAATTTACCGTCGGTAGGGATCTTCGTAATGGTCTAGAAACGCGCAATCAGGGTTAGCAATTATCCGCAATCATTGAAAAAAAATCAAATGCAATTGCGATTCTATTTTGGGACACAAAAAAGCCGGTACTGCAGAAATCGAATAATGGGTATTGATCGCCACTAGGCGCTGGATACGAGTAATGGCCTCTGGTTGCCCACATGGTCCCCTGCGCCACGGCTAGTCGGGTACCGGCAAGGCGCTGTTGACAAAGAACGATTGTGTTGTACTGTGGGGTCGATTGTTTTCTCGGTGATTTGGAGGAAACTGTTGATTGTGCCAAGTGGGCGAGGTCGGACCAAGCCGGTTCTTCTCTGGATTGAATGCGAACCGGTCAAGATTGAAACAGGGATCTGCTAGGCTAGAAAAGCCTTTTCGAGCTGACAGGAACCCACGAATTGAATGTCGTGGGCGGTCTGATCAATTCAGGGTCTTCGTATGCAGGCTTCAGGCAGTACCCGAAGAACAAATGGGTCGTGACATGAGGGATCATGTAACAGGAACGAAGGCGATTCGACAAAGATAAGGTGGTGAGGCAAATTACATACCTTGCTCTTAGAGCGAACATGACCGTGAGCATCGATCCAGATGTACTCCGCCATGGCGTTTCCCTTCTGGTCGAGTTTCATGTACTTCATGAGCTGCGATGAATAAGTCAGCACCATTGTTCTTCGAGTGAACAGTCGCACCGCTGATTGCCATTGATGCGCCGTGTCCATGTGTTCGGGAATGATCGCGTGCTCACGTTCTCAGTGTACGAGACATATTTGCTTTCGGCCTGGACGAGATTCTGTTAGCAAATCTTCACGTAAGTCGAGGGGTTGATTGGCTGGTATTGGTAGATTGGTGGGGTGATTGCGCAGGATGAGGCTCACCATGACTGCGGTATTGGGAGATGAAATCTGATCTAGGGGTATGTCTCTTATAGGATGCAGATTCGTAAATCGTAAATACTCCGAGCAAGTTCAAAACGAAGGGAGTTATTATAGATGAACTTGTTGAAGGAGGAAGAAGATAGGAAGACGGGAAGCAGGAGAAGAATTGTGATAAGTAGAGATCTGAAGTGAAAAATTGATTGCGGGGGGACACTGCGGCTTTTATGTGGAATAGCCGTTGACCGGAGATGTTCTAGTGATAACAAGCAAGTACAGAAAGTATTTTAACTTGGGAAGTCACTTATTTCTAGTACTGCAAGTACAGTAGGTACAAGAAAGTTCAATACGGACGTTAGAAGATAAGGTGCCCTGATACTTTGTGTCCCTAAAGTTCTAGCTCGTGGCGCTGGGTGGTAAGGGCGAGTTACCTACCTAGTAGGTGGGTGATGCAGGGGTGTTTCCTGCTGTAAGTTGGGGCTAAGTTCCAAGGTTTGCCCCACCGTCCCATTGCTTTAATTCCCAGGTGCTTAACGGTCTGAATAGGGAATGAACTCAATGGACGTTCTTTCTTTCTTTTACGGCGAAAAGCGACACGGAACCGACTGCACTTGCGCTCGAATGGTTGCCCAGTGATCAGTTACTTTTTAGCCACCCTTGTGCTATCCTTGTCTTAGTGGGGTTTGGTGGGGTGTTTTCAGCCCACACCACCACTTATCCTTATCGTGCATGTACCTAGCAGCTGCACAGCACCCAGTGCCTAGGTCCAGATGTCGTAGAGGTCGACTTTTTAGTGCCCAAGGTGAGTTACCTTCGTGCAGCTCGTGGTCAGATTTTTGTCTGTTATCGCATTGGATGGGTTTCTAGGATTGTCTAGGAATATTCCTTCTAGAACTGAGGCCGACACACAACCGACATCTCCTACTTAAACCGTTAACCGTTACGATTATCCGGTTTTACTAGCGCTTGCTGCTTGCTGTGCCTGGAAGATCGGGTCCTAGAATGTGGAACCTCAAGTACGGTAGCTTCAGAGCCAAAGACAGTCCCGAACGTATTCTCTCGCTTGCGCCGCCACGCCTCGAGCGGTCCCGACCTTGAAGTCAGGGGTTCACGATTCGGCTTCACCTTCACCTATAGAAGCAATACCTACAAAAGAGGCTTCTCAAAGAAAGTAATGGCGGATTCCTTCTAGCCACCCACGATTATTACGTATATTTAAGAATATCCCATCTACCGGCGCTGATCTTAGTGCCGGAAAGGGTACAGACTACGTAGTATGACACTGTCTATGTAGTAGGCTTCCTGCATACGTTATTAAAAAAGAAGCAGTGAGGTCGATCACAACAAAAATTTATTCGAAATCTCAGACATTCAATTGACCACTAATGTTGGATTCCAACAATTACTTGTCTCCCAACCTGCAAGCCCGCGAAAATTTTAGTTGCCCATCTGCAAGATGACCCTTTATGTTACATCCACCTTGCGCTTCCTCTATATGATTTTCAACGTCCAATACATCTCAAAATTTCTCAGCCTACAAACATAGTAGGAAATAAAGGTGTCAAATATCAAAATATGGCTTGGGCCATCTAAAGGCAAACCAGCGACCTGACTCAATGAGGAGATATTAATGTTCTAGCTCGGTTAACCCCGAATTGCCGTTCGTCGCCCGAGCTACGCTAGGTTTCGATTAAGACGAACAGGACGAACAAGCAAAATGGCCAGTGTGTGTGGGGGGTAGGGGGTATGAAATCCTAACGGCCAAGGCCCGCGATTCGGACCCTGAATGCTTGAGTCATTAATTCATTAATTACGGTAAATGTTATAGTTAATTATGGTTTGCTTTTTCAATTGTCTCACATGTATTACCTGTCACCGCTTCTTAGCTGGCTTGTTAGCTATGGCGAACGGGAAATTTTTGGCGTGCGGCATGTTCGATAGTATCCATGGATGGCCCATCAACTTGGATATATGACTGTAAATTACGTAGGTATATACGAGATGGACACGATGAGTAGGTCAGGGGTAATTGTAAGGCCACTAACATATACCACGTTGCTTTTAAAGTCAATTTACTGCCTATTTTTATATGGAGGCTCCTCCCTTCTTAATTCATGTGGCCGTTACCACATAAGTTCTAATAACGTTCAGTGTGCCTACCTAACCATTCACCCAATGTTATACTCTCAGCTGACAATTGCAACATCCATAGTTCGTTCATCCCGAAATTTTGACTTAAGATTCCGGGACCTACCTAGCTTCAGCCTAACCTTAGGTACCTAGCCCTGGGAGTACCCAGGTTGGTAGGTTGGGGTCCCATCAAAGCTTGACAAATTGATTTTCCCAACTTTTCAATCATGAAGCGTGTCATCGAGTTACATTCGAGGTATAGAATGGTCATCAAGAATTGAATTACGCCTTTTATCCAACCATGCAATCCGTCTTTCAGCTTACGAAGTACTTCTAACCCCAAATATTCACGTCTTAGGTATCGAGGTCGATTGCGGGGTTGGTGCGACGCAAGATGTAATTGGCGTTGTTACTAGCGTCGTATGTTATCGTCGGCTTGTGATTGGCTGCTTTCACTTTCCGTTGCTTAATTCCATCTAGTACGCAGTACGTAAGTTTTCAGGGAGAGCAAGGTCTATTATTGGATCCCTCTAACCTTATTTTTCCCTAAGGAATCTCACCTTTATTAATCCCTCGTCATTGGTTATTATTATGCTAAGATCGTCTAGGGATCTTGAAAAATATTTTCCTTCAATCCCAGCAATAATACCGGCATCATACCTCTTCGTACTTTCTTCGCCCGAGAGCAATTGTGTCCCTTTCACCGTGGCGGATGGACGGATACCTCTCCCTTTCGCATTTCCCTTACGTGGAGCAATCAATCCAGTGCAATGGCTACTAGCCAGCTGTACTCTTTCTCCAACTTCCGCAAGGAGCTGACGCGTCTTAGCAATGATACCGTAGGGCATCATCTATTCTACTACCTTACTTACGAGGTAGGTATGGCAAGTAAGCAGACATTGATAACTACGGCGCGACTCGCCTCTTTAAAATTTCAAGTCTCCCTAATCATGGGATCGCCAAATCAAAGCAATCTTTTATCCGATATCGAACATGAAATTTATCATGATCAATCGCAGAGCCATCATGTTGCTGAGTAAGCTTCTGCAAATCTAATTACCTCACAGCCACGATAGAAAACGAAAGCTGAGGTGATTGCGCGGGTATCGACTCCCAAGCTTGGGTTTGCGTAGGACAGGAAAGGGGCACTTGCAGGGAGATTGAATCGTGGCCATTAAAGTTTCCCTATCATCCCATCTTGTTTGAAGGAAAGAGCGCTCTACAATATGAAATCATCAAGTCATCACGTGGCTGCAAAGTAAGTAGTCAAATTGTAAGTATCGCTACGAACTTCTAAGTTTGAGATTTCTTCACAGTATTTAATGTCTACGCATCAGTCAAGATAATAATATAGTACTTCGTCTATATTACCATACATCTTCAATTTTTCGAATCATTTACTAGGTATACTCATGATAATATTCATATAAGAGCGTCTACCTCAAGTATGAATTGGACCGAGGGAAACTTGTCCCGTCATTCCAAAGGAAGACAGCGTAATGAATTACTTACACGACAGAAGCAGCACTTCGCAAAAGTTCGCAACGGTCTACTCAATGGTAGCATAAAACAGAGCCCGATATCTATATCCTTCCTTGGAGCCCAAAGCTCACGAGGCTCAAGGCGTCGTGAGGGTTCTAGCAGCGTGGTTTACCGGCCATTATCAAGCCCTCTCCTAAGTGAGAAGCGGAAGCGAACTCCGGATGTGTCTGATGACCCGGAGCATCAACTATTTATCCGTGAAAATAAGAGAAGATTACTTGATCAAGAAGATTGGGTCGGTTTGAATTTACAGCAGCCAATCAATATCACTTTCCCTGGGCAGCTCCAAACACTTACTGGTTCAAGATGGGCTAAATCGGGTCGCTCGCAGCCACGTGCGGTACAGCGACGCCGCGAATCTCCAAATCACGCCCGATTAGAAGCCACCCAAGAAGCTCATGGTCGTCCCTTTACGATTCAAATTGGAAATCAGGAGATCAATCCGAACTTAAGCACAGTGTCGAGAAGATATAGCCTAGCGCCACAGCCCTTGGCAAGCTCATCTCAAATGCGATCAAATCCAATTTCAAGCCCAGAACCCAGCCACGCTCGTCATATATATGTACCACCAACAAAACGCAACCAGTCCATACGGATACCAAAGGATATCCCGGATAACATAACCGAAGAGAAATGCGACACATACCCAACGAAACACGTGAGGACGCTAGTGCCAGAAGAACCGACCTATGTAGTCCACTCTTCATCAATCATTCATGAGCCGATTCCTTGCCGGAAGCACAGTAATCTGATGGTACTGGATTGGTCTCCAACTCCATCCGGACCTGATGATTGGGGAAGTATGCGGGTGGAGATCGAGCGCCCAGCGAGACCAGCACCATCCCAAGAAGCAGAACAGGAATTTTGGAAGAATTGGGTTGCTAACTCATCAGACAATCTACCACTTAACATTTCGACTAGTTCTCAGATTTTAGAGTCGTCAAGCATCTCAGGAACTGATATTTTACCTTCAAATTTACAGAGAAGGTTGCCAAGCTATGATATCTCAAGCGAACCAGCGACGAGCTTAGCTTACCACTTTCCTGAGTCGAATACAACTAGCAACAGTGAAACAAAAGTTGCTACGTGCGGGGAGGACGCCATTTTGCCACTGAAAAATGAATCAGGCCACCGAAAGACCGAAACCCTGCCAGAAGATGATAATAGTGCCTGGATGAAGTTCGTCTTCGATGGCGACAGCGAGGAGCTGGAAACGAAAGCATTCACGGAAGCTGCACATCAAGCCGCGGTAGAGTTACTCCCTTCTGATTCTTCCACATCCACCGTTAATCCGACAGAAATCATCCCTGCTTGTGGAGTAGAGTCCTTTAGTCGGGACAAGGAGGAAGGTGGCGGTACCTATCTTTCAAGTTCAAGCGATAGTCATATGGCAACGCAAGGAACTTTGGATTCGGAAGCGATATCTAGCAATCCAGCCACAGCTGGCTCAACGTTAATGTCCGAGTCGGAATCACGGTTTCGCTTCGCGCAACCTAGAACGTTCGTCGGAAAACTTGCCGATCCAAAGACGTCGACAGCAACCCTAATGTCGCATCACCATAGTAAAAAGAGAGGCAGGCCTAAGAAGAAGGCCACGGATGGAAGGACGGATATCCGACAGCTTCCAGATTTCGACGGCGACCCAATAGAAGAGTTTGAGGACGAATGAATCATTTCGATTTATTAGGTTCTCAGATAAGAATTGCTCCTCAAACCCATAGAGAAGTTTACTGTGACATCGATAATATTGGGTATCAACTCGGCAGCTATGCAGAGGCTGTTGAGTGAATACATACCTATTCATGTACATATTTAAGAAAGCAGAATTTTTCTTAGGGCTAAAGTGCACTATCAGGCCCTTAAAGGGGTTAAGTACCGATACACGCTTATTACTATGGAAGGGTACAAATATGTCTCCTTTTACTGTTTGCAACTTAAATGTCCCAAAACACACTGGAATACATACCTCAATGTAACAGAAAATGACGTGCTAATATTCCCTAACCGTTTTTAGTCAAAATCCTAATTTTTTGAGTCGACATCAATCATGACTTTGGGCGTCATTGTTGTACTGGCCTCCTGAAAATATCGGGTCCGCGGAGTCGTCGATTTACGCCTTACGAACGACATTCGGGAATAAATTTAGGTTGCCACAATCCCTGAACGCCATTAGGTAAACTTCTCTCCTTTTTCCTACTTTTTTTTCCTGTCGCATAAGTCAGTACTGAATACCTACCTACCTCTCTACACAGTACCATTCAATTCTCTAATTACTTTGATTTTCGAATCTATTTTTAGCAGGAGTTTCTCATCTGATATGCTATGAAACCATGTCACCAGCATCAGATATCGATTTGTTCGCGCCCTTTGAACGGGACATTATACTCGAGGTCCGCACTAGCAGGATGCAGATGATGCCAGGGCTCAAGATTGAAACGGGTATACACAAGAAATTACGGGCCGGTCGCATTCCTGTTTCTTTCGTCGGACTTGATGCAGATGAACATGATCTTGTCTTCCACGGAGGCCCAGATAAGGCAATCCACGGGTGTGAGTCCGCACACATCCCATACTAATTATAAGTCTGCACAGTCTAATACGACACCCAGATTGCTGTACTCATTATCCAACATGGCAAAAAGAGTTCCCCGATGCAGCTACACGTTTCGAGCGCGGCGGTTTCGGTGAGAATTTTGTCACGGAACGCAGTAAGTGAATCTGGTGATTACCGTTACCCCTATTCCTGAATATCGCAAGGGCTGGTTTAGCCATCAAACGCATCCCCAAGTAAATATTAAACCTCCCTTACACACTCAATCTCCCATATTCCATGCCCATCATTGACTATTATTGACCGTTTTCTTCCTTGGTAGTGAATGAGAGGAACGTGTGTATTGGTGATATAGTCAGCGTTGGCAACGATGGTGTCGTGCTCCAAGTCAGCCTACCACGGCAGCCATGCTTCAAGCTAAACCACCGATTCCAAATCAAAAATTTCGCACCAAATACCTACAAGACCAGTCGCACGGGGTGGTATTACAGAGTGCTGCACGAAGGCACCGTACAGGCGGGTGACGAGATCCGCCTTGTGGAACGCAGATGGCCGAAGTGGACCATCGAACGCGTACAAGAGTACTTGCACAGAACACAGGACAACGCCGCTATGAATGAAGAACTGGCGGCTATCACCGACATGGGTGATGAGAGCAGGAAGGCATTCGAGAGACGCGTGGAAAAACTCAAAGCTAAGCAGAAACGCGAGGCCGCTGCTCTGAACGGCGAGGATAAGGAGAAATGGCGTGACTTCCGCATCGTTGAGAAGAAGGCCGAAACTCCACGCATCTCGTCTTTTATCCTCGAAGCAGTGAATCCGGACCCTGAACCAGGTGAAATGCCGCTTGGCGCACACGCGCGCCTTAGGCTACCGAACGGACTCATGCGCTCGTACTCCGTCGTCTCCGGGACCCCGGATCGCTTCGAACTCGGCATCGCTCTCGAGGAGCCGAGTCGCGGAGGTTCAGCATACTTGCACAACACGGCGAAAGAAGGAGATATCCTCCAAGTCGGCCGCGTGACGTCGGACGTGAAGCGCGCCGGCGCGGCTAGCAACCACGTCTTCATCGCCGGTGGAATCGGCATCACGGCGTTCCTAAGTCTGCTAGACATGTACCAGCAGATCCACTGGGAATCCACGCTCCACTACGGCGTGCGCGAGGCTCCCGCCGATATCCCGTTTAAGTCGCGCATCGACGCGCTTGGTAACGCGGTTAAGTTGTACGATCGCAGTAAGGGCCAGCGCATGGACATCGCGAAGATCTTTGAGACGCTGCCTTGGAACTCGCACGTATATGTATGCGGCCCAAACCGCATGCTAGAAGAAGCGATGCGCGAGGCGAAGAAGCGCGGACTCGGGGAAGACGAAGTTCATTTCGAAGCGTTCGGCGCGGATACCTCCGGCGACCCGTTCGAGGTCGAGGTTAGTTGCGCGCGCGAGAAGAGTCGAACCACGCTACAGGTTGGGGCGGAGGAGACGCTATTGGAGGTGCTGAAGAGGAGGTTTGGGGATGAGGATGTGGCGAGTAGTTGCGAGGTGGGGAATTGTGGGACGTGTAAGGTTGTGTTGAGGAGTGGGAGGGTTGATCATAGGGGCGTTGGGCTGGTAGAGAGTGAGAGGGCGGAGGCGATGTTGAGTTGTGTTAGTAGGGGCATTGGGAAGATTGCTATTGAGATTTGATTGTTGGGAAATATACCAAAGGACCAAAGGAAAGTGTAAGGAAATTGAAGATGAGGGATGCGAGGATGAGTATGAATGATGACAGCTCAAAGAAAAGAGTATGGCAGATAATTAGTAGGTATTTAGAGTATACGATATAAGACATATGCATTCCACTCTACAGGCCTGTTTACCTATGGTTCTATTTTTGACAGATTCCCAACATATATCTCTACCTGGGCAATGGTTGGCATGAATCTATTAAAAAAGGAGTGAGTAGTCGGAATGCTTCTAGGAGAGATCATAAGGGGAGATAGTCTTTCAATTACAGTAGTCCTATTCTCATGTCTATATGTTCTGAAATGCCTTAATTCGTAATGTTCTCATCACGCTGGTTCGTGGTCGTTTCCTCTGCTCCTTCCGTCCTATTAACTTCAGCGCCAAGCCAAAAGAAAATGACTACTGCTCCCGACGCTGCCCAAATGGCAAAACTCCATGTCATCGTACCCCATCCGGCCGATTCGACAACGTATCCAGCCCATAAAGGCCCAATAGTCCCTCCAAGAGCAAAGGCCATGGTAAAGAGCCCATAGCCCAATCCATAAACACCCTTTTCTCCGAAGATACCCGGTACCTTGGCAGCTATATCCTCGATAACATAGGTTATTTCGGCCATAAGCGGGACGTTGGCAAATGACAATGCGATACCCAGCGGGGCGAGCAGGAAACCAAGTAAAATTTTATGCTGGATGGTGTTTTGGGTGACGAAGCGAAGACATACGAGGAAAGGTACGCATAAGCAGAAGCCGAAGAACGATGGCCACTTGGCGCCGTACCTATCCGAAAGCCAACCCACCAGAGGGGAGATAAATGCAGGAACGAACATAGCTAGAAACATTATTCCGGCAGCTGTAGAATTCCAGTCGAAGGTCCTCTGGACGAATAGAGCTAATGTAGCATCGAAGCCCATCCTATTGATAGTTAGATGAGACGAAACGCAACGGGTAAGGGATGTTATGTTTGTAGACTCACATGATACCAGATTGGGCGAGGAGACCGTATAATGCGGCAAGCAATCTTGGCGATTTCAAAAGAATCCTAATAGGGTGACCTCTGCTTGATTTTGTTGTTGGGGTTATCGATTCTTGATCCGTATTAATTGCGACTCCTTCTTGCTTTTCATTGTCGTCTTGCTGAAGCTGGTTGCCACCTTGCGGCGCTGGCTCTTGGGTTGCGACACGTATGCTATTCTCTCCAACAGAGTTCACGCGATTAAGATCGACGGGTGAAGCGGCGGCCTCGATATCCTGCTGGACGGCCTCTGTAACTGGAGAGCTACTGTCCTCGTCTTCGTTAATCCACTGCTTAGCGACCTTCTTCTCGATCATGACGAGTCGCAACAAAATGTCGACCGCGATTACACCGAAGGCGATGTAGTAAACAGCATAGTAACCCGCCGCGCTGTACACAGAACCTCCTATGACCGGTGCGATAAGCAGTCCGACGCTCATCGATATACCGAGGTAGCCTAAGGCAACACCCACGGCGCTTTTCATGGTATCCACTAGTAGCGCACAACCAACGCTCCACACGATAGCTGCGCTGAAACCCTGAAGCAGTCTACCTAGAACTAGAAGACCGATAGAGTTACCGAAACATAACAATAGCGTCGACGCGGCTAGGGCGACGAGCCCTATGAGTAACGGCCATCGTCTTGATGAGGTATGGTCCGCGTATAATCCGGCGATGGGGCTGCCGACGAACAAAGCCACACTGTAGCAAGATAGCAGGATGGACGTCCAGTGTTGGACTTGGTCTTCGGGAATGCCGACTTGGATGGTTAGTGAAAATGGCACGACTGGGATAATGAGTGCGTAGTAGAAAATATCGGTGAAGATAGCCAAAGCGACTTGTTTCTGACAGTTAGCGACATATCTTTAATTGTAGATACTGTTGTCCGGGTTTGGGTTGAAGGATATTGTACGAACCAGTCAGCAATATCAGGGTCTTGGAGGATCGGATGGAGAGGAGAAAGGGAGGTTTGGACCCGGGACCCTTCTTGGCCCCCGAGAAGAACTGCCGAGTTCCACTAACAAATCCCATGATTATTCCTTCATAGATCGTATATTTCAGATCAAAAATCTCTCTGATATGTATGTTGCGGGTGGCTAGGTATATTTTTAAGAGACAGAATCCATTGCGAAGAGTTTGAAAATCTTTTGTATTCACATCGCCGGTCCACTACACCGTCTCATGAAACCGGCAGACTAAGTGACGCCAAGAATAGTTGCAAAATCAAAACTCGCTAAGTCTCCGATTTTCTCTTAACACCGGGTGGTGGATCTGACTGAGGAGCCCGCGGGGTCCGGCCGGGATTGTCGACTAGTCAACAGTCAACTACGACGGTAGCATCATAGACTACTATCATTATGTAGTCTCGCTAGGAGAAAGAAGTTCGCACATTATGCACGTAGGAATTTATATAAGCTTGTATCTTGACATCTGATGATGACTGAATAGATCTAACGACGAGTAAGTCGAGATTTCAATTCCGCTCAACTTTCAGTCTTATCAGTGCATCGTGTTGTTAAATGAGTCGGCATTTGGCAGACCCTTGAAGTTGCAGGCTTGGCATGTAAGTATTGTAAATGGTATACCCCATTGAGCCTAAGCTACTAGGCAGCATTAATAGCCTTACAGCCTTTGAACACATATCGACGAAAGATGATGAAATTTTGAAGAATGTGGCGGGATGTATAAAAGTATATAGGTTAATATTTGGATATGGAGATATTTCTGTAGAAGTGCATGATTACGTCATCAATACCTAGATACTAAGATTATTGCTATAGCCGTTTATTTTTTATTTACTTGACACGGACCTAAATTGACCCACTAAAACTTTTTCTTCCAATCCCCTAAAACTTTCGAGGTTGGAATTCGTTTTCATTCATCTTTTGTCACCATAGCACTTCTAACAACAAGTTTACAATGACCGAACCAAAATCTTCAATGGATGACTTCATCCCTTTGCAGATATCAATTCCTCCTCTCCCATTGTTTTCTGCCAAGACGACACATTACGTTTACATACGAAGAAACGCGCCTAGAATACCTACTCCTGATGACTCTCGCAGCCTCTTCCTCGCCAATGTTCCCACCGACAGCACCGAATTTCACTTTCGCGCCTTGTTTTCCCGTCTTGTAGGAGCGGGAAAATTCGAGACCATCACTTTCACTCAAGACAAGAAGCAATCAGAATCCACCCATGAACCTGCCGAAGCGATACGGCTAGCAGCCCATAGGAAGCGAAAGAGAGCCGACGAGGAATCGCAAAATGAGAGGGACGAAGCAGCTGCCGAATTACCACCCACATGGTCCCGACAATTGTACCGTAGCGGTAGTTGCGCTATCGCTCTGTTTGCCGATGAGAAGAGTGTCGATCTAGTCCTCAAAGCTACTAAGAAGCTCAAGAAGCCCAAGGATTTTCCCGTCTGGGGAGAAGGTGTCGGTGATAAGGCACCTCCTTTAGGCTCACAATGGTTGAAGGCACACAACAAGATGACTTATCCGGGCAATGATATCGTTCAGGCTACGATGGACATATACTTTACCGTCTTCAACAGAAAGGAGAAGGAGGCGCACCAGCTTGCTAAGAGGCTCCGACACGAACCCGACGAAGATGGATTCGTGACAGTTACACGAGGCGGTCGGGCCGCACCTGCTAGAAGGGATGAGGCGGAAGAGGCAAAGCAGAAGATGTTAGAGAAGCAACAGAAGAAGAAGGACGATATGACAGACTTCTACCGATTCCAGATGCGCGAAAAGAGGAAAGCCGAACAGATTGAAACGTTGAAAAAGTTCGAGGAAGACAAGAAGAGAGTCCAAGCCATGAAAGAGAAGCGAGGAAAGTTTAGGCCCGAGACTTGAGGAGACCAAATCATTGTTGCCGTCAGCAGCCACGCAGCCACGAGATAAAGCTAAAAAAGGGATTGATTTCTGGCTGAGTCGAACTTCGCCTTCAAGCCAGTCTCTGCCTTGTCCTACCCATCGAGTCCTCAAGCTTTACTCTTAATATCCGCTAGGTGAGCATTTACCAATGATTTCCCTTCTTGCTAAATGATGACGAGCACGGGGCCAGCGAATGCAGTCGAGTCTTGGATCTCTAATTCTAGATGTTTGACTGCACATGCCGACAAAAACCGTGTATTATATATCTTCTCAACCTGTCTGAGAGCATTGTTGTTCCTATTGCTCTTTGATGATCGTGGATAGGACATGGCTAACATATTGATAAGCGCTTTAGATAGCGAGTCTAAGCCAGCGATAGCTCCAGAATAGAGAGATCCCCAAAGCAAGCAAGCTCGCTCCTAGGGATTCATCCCTATGAGTCTGGAACTTCATGATCAGGATAGCGGATAAGAGACATAACGACCATATATTCAAGTCATGTATTCCATATAAAGGAGTGTGTATTCATATTCGTATGTGTGATGATGTGTGGTATTGAGCTTCTGAAGCTCACTGTCTAAAATACTAGCAACGAGATGACGTACGGTCCGAGATCATAAAATGGGTATCTAAAAAAAACTATGCCACGGCTCGAAAGTAGAACGATAGGGAGGGGGCAAAGACAGTTTGGCGGCATTGTACTCATCGGACAACTGCATGAGCGTGTTTGGGCTGGCCTCTAGCAAGCCGCGTACAGCCGTCCACCTTAGAACTGAAACAATTCGGTGCGGCTAGACTACTGACCAAGCCTCTTCTAGCTTTCAGATACATTGGATTTCAGACCGGTCTGACTTATTACGGTCCCGGTACCGATGTTCAATGCTCCACGGGTTCAAGAAACATAAATGTCTTACAGCTCCACGGCAGCTTGCCCCTACGCGTGGCGCTTTTGCATGAAATGTGGCGTTACGAATACGGTTGTAAATTTTAATACCGTAACACCAGACTCACTACCTAGGTACCTCTCTATCAAAATCAATGACTTACACCTCTAGGCATACATGGTATTCATACGACTCTTACGCTTATATACGGCGTATATAGGTACTAGGCGACAGATTTTGTTGCGTCATTCTCAAAGTGTTGACTGCTGCAGGCTAGGTAATCAGCGAACATTATATACCGTATGGCGCAGCAAATGAAGAACAACGACACTGTCTAGGGTAAACGCTTGTTATCCGTTCACCTGCAGTAGTCCGACCAATAACAAGGGTTCAAATGACGCGCTGAATACTAACACCAATCTCGCCTCCCAAATGCGGTAGGATCTCCAACCTCCGATCCTACGTGCTTGAATCTGCCCTCGATAGATTTTGTGTATGCCCCCATCAACCCCTGCATTTCAGCTTTGTCGGTGCTTAATGATAGGTAGATGAGGAAGAGGCAACTCTATTATTTAATGGGGAAGAGTTACATGTACAGTCTATTTCGACCACCCCCTAAAAAAACGTGGGGGCCAGAAATTCTCAAACAGATCCCACAAAGTACCTAAAGATATGCGGTGATGCAGTAGTGCAGTAACCCAAAATAACAGGGAATTTGTGAGGCACAGCGTTTATGAACAGCCCTATCTTTAGGCGCCGAAACAGTAGCGGAAGCCACTATGACTTATAAATCTCAACTCGGTCGCCAACGCGATTTCAACGATGCTTCCTTCGGATCGTCACTTTAGTGTATGTGGCTTGATGAGGCCCGAAGCACAGAAGAACGTCCACTATGAACATTCTCAACGTCCGGCGTGGTCATGAACATTCCACAGGTTGGAAGCAGGCCGCTAAGGTCAATAGCATCGTGCTTGCGGTCATGTCGATTATCCTGATAAGTTTCCTCATCGCTGCTACGACCAAAAATGGCTTCGACAAGGCACTGCTCTTTCATGAGGGCGATTGCGACGCCGGAAATGTGGCCCAAGTGAACATAATACTCCATTTACTCATTAACATCATCTCGACACTAGTGGTAAGTACCTACTCTTAACTTGCGTGGAGGGGGGCTTTACGACCTACAGCAAGTTCTCTGTTTTTTTTTTTTTTTGTTTTTTTTTCATAATTTAGACTGATCTCATATATGTAGTGAGTTCTATTCCCGTTGCGCCGATATGCCCGATATTCGATTGAAGCTAGCCCCTACCTGTGACACATGTTTTAACCTTTGGCGTAATGCGATACCTTTATTCAAAACCATCGTTTTACCTCTTGCATCCGTATCTTTCTCTCCCGGACCAGTTATGTTGACTGGAGCTTACTAGGCTAGCATCGAGCAACTTTTTTATGCAAGTCTTAAACTCGCCTTCGAGGCAGGAGTTAAACGCGGCTCATTTCCAAGGCTCGTGGATGGGAATCGGTATACCGTCAGTTCGAAACGCTCTCAGAGTGTCAAGATTCAAAACCTTGTGCTGGATCTGTCTACTTTTCAGCTCGATCCCAATCCACCTCTTATTCAATTCGACTATCTTCCAAACTGATAGTAAGTGGCACCCTAACCTAACATCACAGAAAGAGGAAATATCTTCCCACTCACGATACTTCAGTCTTTACACCTTCAACTATTGACCCCTAAAAGATACGATACTAGGGAAATAATATTGATCATTAATGTTGTAGGTAGAGACTCTGATTACCATATGACCATCGCTACAGAGGAATTTGTAAATGGGGGCTTATTTTTTGCGCCAGGGGCGAGCCTAGTACAGGCTGGATTTGACGCTTTGTACCACGCTTCTACAAATGCGATGATTACCGGGTTGAATAAGTTTTCTAGACTTGATCCCAAGGCCGAATCTTTCGGCGCACCTGTCAATCTCACCGACTATGCCTATTTCCTTTGTCACGCGAAACTCTGGCTCTGCCCTTCGGGGTACTCCAGACGTCCCAATACGACTAGGCTCGTAGACGATGTACATTGTTTAGGTAGTTAGATAGTGTACGTCCTATGGACGTAAACAAAATCATCATCACCGACTATGCCGATACCAACTCGGACGTCATGAAAAACATATCCGCCACGGCCCTGGCTGCTAGTGGATGGGATAAGCTCGATATAAGCCAATGCAAGAAAGAGTATATCGACTGCAACGGGTTGAAGAAGCACCGCAATGTAGTCCTTGTCGCCGACAAGACTGATGGCTGGAACCGAAGCGATATATGGCATCTTTCCGATAACCAAACCGAGCTATGGGATCGCTATGTCCCCGCAAATCAGTCTAACCATCTATTTTTCGACGCTCAATGCATGATGTGCGCTGTTCGCTCACTTCGGGTATCGATTCAGTGCGTGAGTAGCTGTATCTCAGCCTTTGGAATAGATAATCCTTATAGCTATGATGCCGCCAAATTCGCTAATGCCCCGGGTTGGCAATACGCATTCTTTAGCGATACTAACAAGTGGCTAGTTAACGATAGTGATATATCTGCTACGAACTATACATCGGCTACTGGCGATGTAGATACGTATGGGTTCAGCGCTCGTAGCACTCTTACATCGGGGCTTCAGCCTGGTTCGTACAATTTGACAATAAAATACTGCCTTGCACAACCTATCGCTAGAATTTGCCATATCGGACTCTCACCAAAACTCCTATTATCAGTCACCGTGTGCGTGATCTTCAAGACTTGCACCGCAATCACAGTTACGATCGTTCTCAGTCGGCGAAATCAACCACCCCTAGTTACATTGGGAGACGTCATCGAATCTTTCCTCGAAAAGCCGGACCGCGTTACGGTTAGTATGGCAACCGTAGGGCAGAACCAGTTTCGGAGAGCTATTTCGAAGAAAAACGCTTTCCTGGTTCCGGGACCCAGGCAGTGGGAGTCGCTACGAAAACGGCGGGGATCAGTTATTCCTAAATCTGTGTGGTTTGCGAGCTACGTACTTTTTATCTCCAGTATCGCCCTTTGTGCTTACTTCCTTAACGGTATTATTTCAACCAACTCCCTGTAAGACAGTCCCTAAGAAATGAGTCGCTGGTTGAAACCCCGCTGACAGAGACCTTAGTGTCGGCTCGTTTGTTGAGAGCGATCAGAACGCATTCCTTGATCTCCGAATCTCGTTTATGAGCGGTGTTTTGCTTGCTAACAGTCCGCAACTCCTGCTTTCATTCTGTTACTTAACCTATAATAACTTATTTACCCGCCTACAAATGGCTCGGGAGTGGTCACTCTATAGCGAAGGTTACCACCCGTTAAGAGTAACAGATCCCAAGGTATAAATTTCTAAGAGTTCCGTAAGTCTGAGTAAGATGCTGACTTCTCAGGGTGAACAATTCTCTACATATCGACTTCAGCTACCTTTTAAGTACAGCATTCCTCTCATATTGGTCAGTATAGTTCTCCACTGGTTGCTCTCGAACACCATTTATTTGTTTATATCAACTGGAGGTTAGCATAAACTCTCATATATTCTTACCCCCGTACGTGTATCAACTTCAGACATTAAACTCACTGGATGCTGTTAGGTTATTTCGGTACGGACAACTTTATTGAGGGGGGCTCTGCTGATTTAAGCCTACCACCCAACACCGCCGTCGCCATCGGATACTCAGGCTATTCTCTCCTAGGACTAATGATGGTCTCCTGTCTACTGATTCTGGTCCCTTTCTTCTTGAGCTGGAATAGGCTCCCATCGAACATGGTGAACATCGGATGCAATTCCCTCGCGTTATCCGCCGCGTGCCACGCCTCGATTTTGTCTCACGCCGTCAAGGGTTCTACGGATTCCCCGAAATCAGACTCGCCAGCAATATCCAATGTCGACATCCCGGAAACCCCACAGCCGCTAAAGCAGTCGTACTCACCGGTCCCAAGCGGCGATATCAACGATGAAAATGTAGGCGAAGATGGCTTCGAGATGAAGAAATACAGACCAGCTTCGGTAACCACTATAAACCAATCATCTCAGTTATCTCTATCTTCGAGACAGCTGATTCCAAATCGAGACAGCGAGGACGGCAATGAGACAGGATATAAAACGGATTATGGACAGGGAATCAGTCCATTCACCAAACTTGCTAGGAGTAAAATACGCTGGGGCGTCGTGAAGATGCCGCCCGAGTGGCATGCTGAGAACGACAACGAGGCCGGTCGCGTCGACCATCTTAGTTTTGGCGTCGAGGAGGATAACGTTCAACCCCCGGAGGCGGGCGAGTGCTATGCGTGACAAGGCCGCAATGCTACAGGGTACTACCTTGACAGACAGGTTACTTAAGCCTTATAGTTGTGCTTTTGACCCCCATTCCGCCCACCCGTCCGTGGAATCCGCGGCCCGCCGGACGCATGGCTACGGGTATATCATGACTTGGTCGAACGTCGACTCGTCTTAGCCTGCCATGAGTCCGCGTTCTTCGGGTGTCCCGGGATAGACATCTAATTGCTATTTCGTCGGCTCTGCACGCCGCTTTCATCGTGAAAAAAGCCGCGATAAAACGAGAGGAGCTAGCCCCTTGCCGAAGAATTGGTTCTTTCATGCCGTCTTATACCCACGGGCGTAGGGCGCGCGCGCCTCGAGTCAGTCGGGCGTATTTAACCCCTTATTTTGACAAGGGACTAATTGTCAAAAGGCTCAACTATTGGCGCCACTGGCACACTTGTGGTAAATCCCTCGTCTGCCTTATTCACGCATCGGTTTTAAGGGTCACCGGACAGTTTCCTCCTAGACTTGGGCCGGCGGTTTATATTATCGACTTTATCTATTGGATATATACCTGTGCTAAATGTGCTAAATTCTATACCTGTACCTGGTAATGATTTGAAGGGGGCGCTATATTCGTCAAACGGACTACTTGACATATGTATCGAATAAGTGTATTTATTTACTCAAAGATGATTGTTATGACACGCTGGATTGAAGGTGAAGGGAGTTTAGGGATTAATGTAATGGTAATACCGATATCACCAGCAAACTTCCATGGATACGTGCGTAGGTGCGTATCCATATATCTATCGGATTTGAAAATAATCCTAGCCCTATATCATATCGAGTGGTCACATCCGGGATGCGCCATGTTGAATGAATCATACATATTAGTCCTGATTAGTAGCGCCATATTCCGTTTCAAAGAAATTGGAGAAATTAATAAAGAATAAAATGATATATTTATGGGGAGACGGCCTCTATTGATATGTATTAGATAATTGCCAATTACATGTACCAACACGTAATGAAATATATTGATTAGTACATGGAATGGCGCGGATAACCTCGGCGTGAAGGCATCGCGGTTTCCCCAATCCCAAGAACCCAAGAAACGGAAGAGTTGTCCATCTATGGTTGGTTCGATGTTTCACAAAAGAGGAAGAAGCTTAACCGAATTGGGGTCTAACATCGTTCCATTAATTGATGTGTTCGGACAGGGGGTCAAGTTCCCAGTCAGCCCAGTGGTGCAGATTGGTGGGTCTTGTGGGTCTTCCCGGTCTAGATCATGCATAGCCCGCATGGTCTTACGGGGATTAAAACCCAACATGGTTTAAACACCAATTCGAGATCCGTCCCAAACTTTCCCTAGTCGCCCGAAGTGGTAAGGATGTACAAAGTCGCCAGCTCTTCTGTTTCTCTTCCCAGCGTTCCGTTAATCTCTTCCCGCTTATGCCCAGGTGGTGTTCATCTCTCCCCGCGCCCTCAATCGAGAAGGAGTGGAGGATGTCGTGTACCTTTTATCGTTACATTCTATACCCGGTACCAGTACCTAGTACATTTCAATTCATTTTCTCCATACAGTACATTTGACATTTTATAACTTTTCAACACTTTGACACCACCCAAGGTAATATTATTGTACGATATTCCTCACTTGAAAACGCATCAATAGACTAAGGAATGCATGGCACCTATCAAGTAAAATAAGCACAATAAGCAATGTTGCAATGCTACTCCCGATCGTCGATCAATACCTTGTGGCTGCTTATTATTAATCCTACTTTTCTGATCACATACAGATTCTCATGCAGCCTACAGATTTTGCTTATCCTGTCCCGCGGCTTACGTTCATGTTCGGCACCGTATCTGTTACTGTACGTATCCGTGTGTAGGTCTAGAGCTAGTCGTCAATCTGTTACCATTTTTATCATCTGAGATCTTGTATAGTACACATGGCTAAACTGGCATGGCATGATCCTCTTTTCTTGTCGATCAGCTAATTCGGAATGCAGAATTTCATGGGATTTTCCACATGCCTATCTTTCCAATATCATATATAGATAACAAGAACCCAGTAACGAGATTGAAATCTTCGCATGAAGGTGGACTAGGTGGACTAGGTTGATTATTAATGAGATGAAATACGTCTTCGGTTCCTTATGTCCTAGCGGCTCAGCTGAAGCTTCTGACTAGCTGGGTTAGTATTGCTAAATTTCTCTCTACTAGATCCCTAGGTAGACTTTACAACTAATAAAAAGGCAAGAACGGCTTCGAGTGGACTTCCGTGTGGTAACACGACGTTCTATTTGTTAAGTATTTACTCTCTGTACCTTCCTCGTAACCTATGTTAGTTGGTAGCAGGAAGTCATCGTTCGTCGTCGCATCTGCACCAATCGAGCTTATGTACCCCAGCATTAAATCCAATTGATTACGTTCCTTCTTGATGCTAGTGCTACTGTAACTAACTGCACATACCTGGTAAAGTACCTACCGAGCATACCTTGTCCTGCGAGTCTAGCCTGGCAGTTTAGCTCCGAGCGGCGATCAAGGTTCCTTCCTTTCCACTCTCTCGGCAACCTTACCTTGCACTACCTGTAATATACCACACCACCTTTTAGTACTTCCGTTTTCCTTTTTACTTTCTTTTTTTCTCTCTCTCGTTGCACTGGCGCACTTCTGGTGCATACGGTAATACGGGAGAGTGGGCAAAGGGTCGTACAGCTTATTTATTTTTTTTTTTCCTTCTTTCTTACTCCTGCGAGATTCATCTGCACCTCGGTGTGTGTGGTGTATGTATGGTGTATCAGTTGGCGAGAGAAAAGAGACGAATTTTAGAAGAACGCAAGCCAGATTCGGGCGAAAAAAGTTACCAGCTCTTCCGGCCTCCATTCCCCAGAATAGTCTTCGTTTCTTCTTACCACTTTCTCCGACCCAACGATCGAGTATCGAAATTAGAAGGAATTCTAAATTGAAAAATAACCTAAAGAATGCATGGGCCAAGGAATTTGGGAGTTTTCCTGTTATAGGCTGGGAATAATGAGAGTTGCGATCCGGGAACAGTTAGCAGCCCTCGTGCTGCTCGCTGTACTGATCGGTCTCGCCATTCTCTCCATACCAACGTGGATCTATGTCAATCGCTTCGTCGTTGGCGTCGAGACGTCCGGGCTTTCGTTAACAGCGTCTCTCAAAGCTGCCCAAATTGCCTCCGAGATTGAATTGATACAAACAACTTGTAACCATATAGCTACCAGGCTGCTTCTCCAACAAGCGCTTGTATCATTTTACGTTGGCAATGACACCGACACAATTTGGAGTCAAGCTGCTGCCGACATTTCGAGCGCCCTCCTCTCTCGCCCTGGCGTTTCTAGCAATCTCATCCAGGCAAGGCTCTTCTCGCGAAATCAAACAGGCGGCGACCGACCCGATGGACTTTTCAGTGTCACCGGTAATAATGTCTCTGAGATCCGACTACCTTATAAGGCGTCCGATGGGTCTCAAGCCATTTTAGGTGACAATTCTTCGGGTTACCCACCCATGTTGTACCCGAACATTACCTATTATAACTCCACAGATCCCGACCCTGGTTACCCAAATCACACTGCCGTCGTGGCCCGACCATTCCCGGACATCCGAATTGATTCGAGTGTTGATGGGTTGGTCTTAGGCCCGTTAATTGTCAATGAGAGCTTCGCCTTGATCTCATTGACTATACCGATTCGCAGCATTGTGCGGGATGATGTGATACTTGGTTACATGACCACCGTCGGCGAGGCCACGTCGATTGTCAATATCGCAAGGTCTAAGGAAGGTCTCGGTGATACAGGTTCCGTATTGCTCGTCGGCCCTTCAACTGGATGGAATCGCTTCAGCAAATACAATTTGCCCGCTAACTCTACACACCCGGCGGCCTCCAATTTTTCGGACGTCGATGTCAAATTTGTTCTGCCGCCACGGGCCATGCCAGGTCAGACCGACAGGCATTCGCAGCATAACTATGCGTCCGGGAACTATAATCAACCCTTTAAAGTTTCACAATATAATGCTGTATATAGGGCCTTCACCCGACAGAACTCCGCGGTCAATAATGCTAGCAGTTTACTTTCCACCAAGAATGAGCAAGGAATTCCTGTCGCCGTCGGCTATGCGCGCCCGCAGACTTCTTTAGTGAATTGGACGCTCATCATTGAACAGGATAAAGCAGAGGCGTATATCCCAATTGAGACCCTCCAACATATCCTCCTCGGCTGCGTCTTCGGTACCATAGGACTAACTCTGCTCTTGGTTATACCATGTGCTCATCTAAGCGTGCTGCCAATTCGAAGGCTGAAAGCTGCTACCGAAAAGTCAATCGCGCCTCCAGGATATGCCGAAGCTTATATGGACGATCCAGACTATGATGAGGACGAAGACCACCCTGGATCGAGTAGCATGAGTCGGAAGTCGAATCATGGAACCCTAATTCGATTGCGACGATTCTTTCGAAAGCATACGCAATCGAGACACGCTCCCTCAGTGCACGATAGCGAGCCAGCAAGGCGAATTTTCAAAATTCCAGGCAAAGTCAACAGTCGCAAACACTTCGTGACCGACGAACTCACGGAACTCACCACAACTTTCAACGAGATGAGCGACGAACTCCTAAAGCAATACACCTCCTTGGAAGAAAAGGTTGCGGAGAGAACACAGGAGCTCGAGATTAGTAAGAAGGCTGCCGAGGCTGCTAACGAAAGCAAGACTTTGTTCATCGCAAATATTTCTCATGAGCTCAAGACACCTCTCAACGGCATCTTAGGCATGTGCGCAGTTTGCATGGAGGAAGATGATTTGAGCCGGGTCAAACAGTCTCTGAAAACTTTGTACAAATCCGGCGATTTACTCTTGCATCTACTTGAAGATTTATTGAGCTTCTCAAAGAACCAGATTGGACAGCAATTGAGTCTTGAAGAGAGGGAATTTCGGTTGGGAGACGTTAAGTCTCAAATCGCTACCATTTTTGATAAGCAAGTCCGTGAGGGATCAATCGATTTTTCAGTCGCTTTCTTAGGCACCGAACCTGACGCCAATCCGAATTCCGAACGAATAGAAATTGACGAGAAGCTCCCAGCAATCGGTCCTCTTGGGACTGGTAGGCTGAAGGATATGTGTTTGTGGGGTGACCAACATCGAATTCTACAAGTGCTTATCAATCTTGTGAGCAACAGTCTAAAGTTCACGCCGCCTGGAGGGAAGGTATCTGTTAGGATAAAGTGCCTACGCGAAATAGAAGCAACATTCGACGAAAGCAGGACTTCGTCCATGTCGAAAACTGGCTCCGGTCGGCCAAGCAGGGGCAGAGGTAGAATGGGATCGGGGTCGAACAGATCTAAGAGTTCAAACGAAATTTCTGTTGCTCAGTACAAGGGAGGTGGCACAGCCCTATCTATCAATCCCCTAGATCCCAAAGCAGCACCCCACATACGCATCCGCGAGAGATCGCCGACCCCGCCTCCGCCAAGTGCAAAGTCATACCTATTCGAATTTGAGGTTGAGGATACCGGCCCAGGCATTCCAGAGAATATGCAGCAACGCGTCTTCGAACCGTTCGTTCAAGGCGACCTCGGTCTCAGTAAGAAGTTTGGAGGAACCGGACTTGGATTAAGTATTTGCCAACAATTGGCGAATTTAATGGGAGGAAGCATCTCTCTAAAGAGTGCCGTTGGTATTGGCACCACATTCACCATGCAGATCCCTCTTAAGTACACCAAGGACAGGTAAAATGGTGTCTCAAATGCCCATCTAGTAGATCACTAGCTAACTAAATCGCACCCAGAGCTTCGAGCACAGCCTCCAGCAGTATTAAATCACGCGCACCTAGCATCAGCAGCACAGCAGAGGCAATTTCTAGGAAAAATTCCCTGACGCTGTCGCAGACTACGGCTGAAGTCAAAGCTACCGTTCTTGATCAGCAGCCACGCCTCGTCGGGTTAAGCCAACCATTCTTCACAACTGGACCCAGGTCCAAATCGGGGGAGCCGAATTCGAACTGCCGAATGAGTGCCATCGAAATGGCTAAGGCGAATAAAGGCGGAGGCAAGTTGCGGGTTCTTGTCGCCGAGGATAACCCTACAAATATTGAAGTTGTTAGCAAGATGTTGAAATTGGAAGATGTGTACGACGTGACTATCGCCAAAGACGGACAGGAGGCATACGACTTAGTGAAAACGAATATGGAGAATAATCTTCACTTCGACTTGATCTTCATGGATATTCAAATGCCCAACCTTGACGGTCTACAGAGCACGCGTTTGATCCGGAAGATGGGATATTCAGCACCAATTGTCGCCCTGACTGCTTTCTCAGAGGAGAGCAATATCCAAGACTGCATGGAATCGGGAATGAACGAATTCCTCAGCAAGCCTATCCGCCGGCCAGCATTGAAGCAGGTTCTCAAGAAATTTGCTACGATTCCCGAGGAGCCGGAAAACACGTCCCCACTGACGAAAGGTACTTCTGAAAAGCGTGACTTTGCGGCAACTGATCAACCCGCGAATGGCAATACCGTTTCTACGCCGTTAAGCACGGATTCTAAACCTAAGGAACAGCCAATTATGAATGGGGTGCACCCAGCAGCAGGCACAGCAACGTGATACTACGGCGCATTGTTCCTGTCAGCGATATATATAACGACCTACCACTACCAATACTTCGTAATGCATCAACACTAGTATCTCTACCCGACCCTTGGCACTTCGCTGTCGCCAAATCCATTATCCATACCTCCTACATATTCCTTGTTCAGGAATCACTCAACTACAATTATATCGGTACACTATATGTTATAGGGGATATTAAACTAGGAATCCATCGAAAACGGCGAATTGGAAGGAGGGGAACGAAAACTTCTGGCGAATCTGATTTTTAGGTTGGCGAAGGCGTTACGGCTAATGTGTTTTGCATACGGAACCAGGTCCGCTGTAGAAAAATGCGGGCAACTCACAAGGATTTCCGGTTTCTTTCGATATGTCTTTTCGACCTCCCGAGGTCTGTAATAAACACGACCAGCATCCGGACGGGGAAAACGTTTCATATATACCATTTTAGGGAAAGGACAGGAGTGTCAGGTTTTAGACACCTTTTTGGGCTAGGTAAACGACTTCTAGGTCACAGGTTGAAGAAAGGTAGAACGATAGCTACCATAGCATTTCGGGGCGCATATGAAAGATCATGGCTATTTTCGAGCGAACGATATGGCCGATTTGATGTGATGTACATATTTGACATATAAGTACGAGTATATATGAGAACGAATACATTAATGTATATACCTAGTATCATACGATTATTGATTCTTTTTGGTGTATGGGTTTGTACCTGCAGGATCGTAAAGGGATCTCTTTAGGGTGTGGAAGTTACTGCATCCGAATGCCGGCGACTTTGCCGGTCGGTAGAGAAGCTAGGTGGAGAGCCTGTGATAAGCGCTTCCGACTAGGAGAAGCGCGGTCCGATGTTCGGGATGTGGAGAGGTCCGCATTGCATATACCCGAGGGTTCGACCTATTTACCTAGGTACGTATTTTTGACTCATCTTCTACGTGTAAGTGACCTATTATTTTGATATATGAGATTCAATGCTATATCTACAGATCTTATCTTGAGTATCTACCTATCTACAAATCTGCTTTCGGCCCGGCTTCTAGATCTCAGAGACAGGCGCGTCAGCTCCGAACTCCCTTACATACACTCACCCACCAACCATCTTTCCGGGCCTTAGCCGCAAATCCTCGCCGCGGGATACACGCTTTATACATGCACATACCACATAATTATACAACTAAGTCAAACTCCCAAAATGCGCCTCCCCTACACCCCCAACCCCCCCAATCCCTCCACCCCCGCGGACGCCGAAATCGTCTCCCGCATCGCCGCCCGCCGCGCCCCGCGGCCCCTGCAACCGCTCGACCTAGCCCTCCTACACGCGCCGCCCGTCGCCGATGGGTGGAACGCGTTCCTGGGGGCCATTCGACAAAGAACCAGTTTAGATGCGCGGGTGAGGGAAATCGCGATTTGTAGGGTTGCGGTGGTCAATGGGGCGTGGTATGAGTGGGGACACCATGCGCCGTTGGCGGTTGCGGCGGGGGTTGGGGAGAAGGGGGTTGAGGTGGTGAAGAGGGAGGTTTTGGTTTCGGGGGGTGAGGAGGGGGAGGGGGAGAGGGCGAAGGAAGAGGCGTTGAAGGCGGGCTTGAGCGAGAGGGAGTGGGCTGTTTTGAGGTATACGGATGAGATGACGCGGAACGTGAAGGTTTCCGATGAGGTGTTTGCGGAGTTGAAGGGGGTGTTTAGTGAGAGGGAGGTTGTGGAGGTAACTGCTACGGTGAGTCGTTCCCTTCTTCTTCCTATGGGTTCCAAAGTGTGGGATGGATATATGAGATAAAATTATGTGTGCGTGCGTGCGTGGATATCAAAGAGCGGAGCGGCTCGAATCGCATTTCATCGGGCGAGGAAATGAGGCTGACAAAATGGGTTGTTTAGGTTGCGGCTTATAACTGCGTTAGCAGATTTCTTGTCGCTCTGGACGGTGAGTTGACCACTGGTTTTCTTTTGTTTAATAATCTCCGCCTCATACCTCTCTGCCCCTCTGCCCCGTTCCTAGACATACTTTGTGTGGAGAGAAATGGAGGGACTGACAATGTTGATAGTGGGCGAGAAGAACGGGACCGGTCCTGATGACGTTGCTGGGCATTAACGAGCAATATCAAAATTCAAACGCGGCCAAATTGTGTATGAGGGGTTGATGTGATGGTACTCATCTCGGGGAATACCAAATACTCGACATCAACCAAGGATCAGATACGATATAAATAGAGTCACCATATCTATCGCACGAAAACCGTAGTATCAATCTTAACTGTAATTCAATTCTAGCTAAGCTAGATACACCGACATTCTAGGTCGATCCTGTTCCCATAAAACCAAACTCGTTGCATCATCCTGTCGTCCGTCCGTCCGTCCGCCCAGCCGAGTCCATGCCCCTACACTAGATCCGATACATACGACATTTCCAGATTCATGATTCAGTTTAAAGATAATTAAGAACGAGTATGGCATCAATGATATAAAAATCCAATTTTTGAAGGGGTTAACAAAAGGAAGGCCGAAGTTAGTTATATACGTGAAGTGATAACCGGGGTGATGTAGTGATATGCAACGAAATATAAAAAAGGGGGTATCTCGTGAAGTGACCGAAACTCCTCGTGCAATGAATTAAGTAGGCGTAAATGTTCATAACAAGGCTCACCGGGATCCGGGGGTCATGATGTTGTCGTTCAACGTCGTTACGTGATATGCTCGTCAAAGGTCATTGGTCATTACTCCGCTAGGCGCTGTTCCGGGATAGACTCTATTGCTTCTCGAAATCGTCCGTTGTCCATTTGCGGTGTCAGAGAGACTGGGCTCCCTAGAGGTGACATAGACGGCGGCGAGCGCATGCTCTGCTCAACCGAGGCGTGGCGCCTATGCATCATAGGAGAGCGCTGCAGCTCGTCTACAACGTGCATCCAACCCATCCGGTGCGGGGTCTGTGCTTTTTCGTAGTGCCCTAAAGTCTGCGTGGATAGTCTTCTCGGTGGCGTCTCCGCCTTTTCGTGTTGTCCTAACGACTGCATGGATTGTCTCCTCTGCGATGGCTCTGCTTTTTCGTGATGTGCTATCGGCTGCGTGGATATCTTCCTCAGAGGCGGCCTCTGCTTGATGCTATCGGTTAGACCCTTCGGAAAACCTCTGGGGGCTTCGTATATGGCAGCTTTCTCAGGATCTTTCGGTGCTGCGATTTTACTAGCATTCGCAACAATACCCACGTATACGACTAGGAAACGCATGCGCAACATGTCCAGTCTTCGTAATTTCTCTTCCAATTTTGTCCTATGGTTTGCCCAGAGAATGCGGGCGCTGGTTCGCAGCGTTGTACCACCCTCTGCTGTCACAAGGTGGTTTATGTCATCTCGCAATTCGTCACCAATCTTTTGAATCTCTCGCAGCAACCGGCCGAGCCGGAGCTTGTCCTCTAGCCTTTGCACCTTTGAAACATCGCTGTCGTAGCTGTCGTTCTCTTGGATTGAAAAGTCAACGGTGTCTATGAAGACAGTAATTTCGTGCGGCGCGGAGAAGTAGGCGGTCGTATAAGAGGTAAAGAAGTGCGCGTTGACGACTAAAGAGAAAGAAAAAGCGGTGACGGGAAGGACGATGGTCCAGAGAGATGAGGGGTCAGTCATCCTGCGAACGATATTCTCGGGTGGTTGAGGACATGGGAGGAAGCGAAGAATTGTTATAAATTCATTATAAATTCATGATTGGTGAAAACGAAGGTGAGGGACGAATTAGACAGAGTTTGCAGTTTGCAGACAGATTTCGAAAGGTGTATGGTGAAGTTCGTCTAGCAAGCAGCTTTTTTGTGACTGGTTTGTGTAGTTAGGTAGTTTTTTTTGCGGTTTGCGCGTGCGGGCGTGGATATGTGGGCGTAGGAGTAGTGTACCTAGGTTGGTTATCGAGATTTTGTTGGGTTGATGGGGCTAAACCATCGGATTCTCGAACCTGCGAACCTGCGAACCTCCTGCATATAGAGCCGATAATCAAGAACTAGGGTCTGATTTCGGGTCCAATAGCGGAGGTCGCGGGAGAGACGGGGAGAAAGGGTGGCGCAGTTGTATTTGTCTCTCTCGAAAGAGGAACATGCTACTTTAATAGTATGACGCCTCCATCGTCCCCATCGTAGAATGATCCATGGATTTCTGATTTCCCTGGAACAGCTTTAGTACACACGCTACATATCACATACATATCCATACATATCCATACATAACAGCGCCGTTAACGGGTTTGCCCCTTGCCGATGCAGAGAGCTTATCCTAGTTGTCAGAGTCACATGGATGTCGATTTTATACCTAGTGTGCATATACATAGTACACACAGTAGCAGTCGACCTTACCCAGCTAGGCGGTTTCGCCAAAGGCGGTGTGTTTCGTGGATATTTTTGTGGTGGTATACGCGGTAGTACATAGTTGTAGCGATGTTAGTTGAAGATGGAGAAAAAGGAAAGAAAAGAAAGTTGAAGTTTGATTTGCTTTTTGAAGAATGAAATAAGAGGTCCGGGTGTCTTATTAAAGTTTCCTATGAAGTCCGATCCTGCCATTCTCTTTGAGTTTCATATCCCTCATTCATGCAAGTCTAACTAATGAAATTGAGTTGGGCTCCGGCTGCGACTGCGACTTGTTCGTTGCGCTGCTGCCGCTGGCGTAGAAGTCAATGGCGGGCGCGGGGTATTTTTGTGTAACGTTCTGATAGCTAACGTAATTGAACTGATTGAACACCAAAACCCAAAAAATACAATTCTTCCCGATCAACCCACATTACAACCTTGAAGAAAAAAAGCTTTGATCCCAAGAAATCAAATAATCTTCCCCATAACATACGATCGCGATCGATTTCTTGCATGACATTAAACATTAGGTCGACCATATAATAAACAGCCGGTACGGGTACGGGTACGGGTACCATGGCAGCAGACTCACCGCCTCGGCCACCTAACCAAGACAACTCGCAGCAGCAGCCCTCGCGCGGCGGCGAACACGAACAGCAATTTCCCCTCCCCGCCATCCTGACTTACCCCTCCTCGACCCCGCCATCCCTCATCACCCAGGGCGCCGAGGCGCGACTCTACAAAACTACCTACCTCCTCCCCTCCATTCCCGCCGCCCTTAAGTACCGCCCGCCCAAACCATGGAGACACCCCGTCCTCGACGCGCGATTGACGCGCCATCGCATATTGGCTGAGGCGCGCATCTTGGTGAAATGCCGGCGCGAGGGTGTTCCGGTTCCGGCTGTGTATGCTGTTGATGAGGCGGCCGGGTGGATGATGATGGAGTGGGTGAAGGGTGCACCGGCGCGCGTGGGGATAAATGAGTGGTTGAGGAGGCGGAAGGAGACTGAAAAAGCTACGGGTGACGGCAATAATAACGAGGGCGAAAATGACGAGGACGCAAAACCGATTACGGGGGACAGAGAAGAAGATAAAGATTTGGTCGCACTGATACGCAGGATAGGGAGCGCGGTAGGACGCATGCACAAGGTAGGCATCGTGCACGGCGACTTGACGACGAGTAATATGATGTTACGGCCGTGGGAGAAGGACAGGGAACCTGCGAATGGACATGCGAGTACCGGCGATGGCTTGTTGGACGGTGTCATAATAATCATTGACTTTGGCCTGGCAAGCCAGAGTTCATCTGACGAGGATCGAGCTGTTGATCTATACGTCCTGGAGAGGGCGTTCGCCAGCACGCACTCGCGCGCCGAACAGCTGTTCTCGGCTACGTTAGAGAGTTCCTATCGAGAGACGTTTAAGCAGGCGCCTTTAGTCATAAAGAAGCTCGAGGAAGTCAGGATGCGTGGGCGCAAGAGGAGCATGATAGGATAGACTTAGCATATTCTGAAAAACATGATCATTCAACAAGACACGATGCGGTCATAGTGAATGTCTCGCATTTGAAGCGTCAGTCCCTGAATTAGGATAACTGCTACGCTCTCTAGACTTGCGTAGCTACAGCTACCTAGAACCTGTTTATACTCATGATCTAATGCAAGCAATGCCTAACCAACGATAATGCTATGTTCCCGAAAAACTATGCGATAGAAAAGACGCGGAATTCGCGCCTCGTTTATGCGTCTTCTGCCAACTCCGCGCCCGCAAAGTAGCCCTTGTTCTCGATGACACCCCGATCCTTGACGAAAGCTGTGTATTTGACAACCCATTCGGGAGTGATCTCGCCCTTCAGACCCTGGCCATTCAATCCATCATCCGCTAGGACGCCCGCGCCTTGCGAACCTTGGCCAAGCAATTCCCTCAAAGTACCGCTTGGTAGGATATCCGTGGAATCGTGGTGGGTAAGTAACTCAATATTCTCATTCTTAGCCAATTTCGTCAGAGGCGGAGGCACGTTGCAGCAGTTCTTGATATTGATCTGGTCGACGGCCGGCCGAACCCTGACCTTATCCAGAAGCCGCCTTAACTTCTCCGTGCCGAACTCGGCGACCCCGAGTCGGCCTATCTGGCCCTTCTCGTGCAATTTTTCCAACAATCCCCACGTCGCGGCTTCTTCGTCGTCATTGCCCATGGCCGCATTCTTTCGGTCGGCTTCGAATTCGCACTCGCCTTCGAATGATATGCCCGGGAAGGAGACTATGAGGAGGTCGACGTCGCTTATGCCGAGTTCTTTTGTGACTAGTCGCAAGGCTTCGTTGATGTAGTTTTCGCGTTTTGAGGGCGGCGCGGTGGGCAGGAAGAATAGTTTCACGGTTATTTCGTATTGCGCGCGGTCTTCTTGGAGCCCGGCTGATTCCCAGTCGATGCGCGGGATGTATAGGGTATCTTCCTCTTTCGCGGTCCAGACCTCCGGTGCCGGCCTGCTGCTATGTCCATTTGTATTTCCGTTCGTTTGAACATGGCCGTTGCCATTTGGTAAAGCGGCGGCGTAGTCTTGTTGCGCGGCTATAAAGTTCGTTCGTAGAGAGTTTGTGAATTCGAAATTGGATCGGTATGTGCCTGGTTTTCGGATGATGGAGGGGCCGCTGAGGATGACGTTCCCCGTCGATAAGATTATCCGCGTCATCGTGATAGGATGTGATTGGGTATGATAGAACAGGATAGTATAGACGGATAGAGGCGAAATGTATAATCTAAAGAATCAAACCAACTACCAAAGTCTAGAGTAAACAGGAAAAGGTGTGATATATGTACAGAGCTAATGTACACAAGACTCGGGATGGGGAGATCTATTACTAATCCTAATCTGATGCTCTATGATGGGGGGTAGAAAATCTGAAGCTTTACATATAGACCGAAGTGGGGTCTCTTGGTTTTTTTTCTGCATTCTTCTGGTTCGAGATCGTGCCAACTTTGGTAGGTACTTATAGTACCTAGCAGGCTTTGGGGCATGTTAAGTTTGCGACGGACGGAGATAGGAACTTACCTTCCCCGGAAAAGTCAAACTCAATTTGACCCTCTGGGTTACACGGCAGACGGCGGCTAACTGATATAAGCTTTATTGGGAAGTCTATCATTAATATAGACGTAAGTGTCGCAAATGCCGTAATGCATGTGCTCGTATTATGAGATGGGATTTGTTGTTTGTGTATGCCGGTATATAACGTGGAGTTATGTAAGTGATGATATGGTGGTATCGTTACGAGGCGATTACTCCTGAACTCCGTTGTGTGATGGCGATACTACTAGTATGCCCCCATTATTCAGGTGTTCAGGTCTGGCCCTAGGACGTTCGAATAGATGCATGGATGTAGGAGTATATCAAAAATGCATGTAAATCAATTGTCTCCGATTGCTGTCGGCGGATTTGGTGCGGATTGTTGTAATCAACGTTACCGCCAAGACCAATTGGAGACGGAATGGAATAAAGCCATTCCCCTTCTGTGAGAACATCTCCTATCGGCCTTATTTTCATGTTGATTCCAAGGTTCTAGATTATGGGAATATTTATGGGATTATGTGGTTTGGGTAATCCGCGAACACCCGTTCGGTTGTATGTATGGCTTGCTCGCATTAGAACATTGAAAGTTTGACTAAAATCGTGGGGGCAGCCGTGGTGGGTTATCAAAGTGGGACGGGCCGTCAAGTAATCGTGTCAGCTGGTGTAAGATGTCTCAGAACAAGAAGCAGGTACGTACCTGATACCCAAGTCGTACTGCATTAGAGGACACCGAAGTGGAAGGTTCGATTCTGGCAGCTCGTGCCCAACCCCACTACTGGACGCTAAGAAATTGCTTCTCCATGCTTCATCAGAATTCGCCTTTTTATTAACCATTCACCGTTATTTTACACACAAACACACTCTGAAACCAACAAATCTCCTCATCGCCACTCTGCTATGTTCATGTAAAAAAACATCGCAATGGCCATCAAGTTAGATCCCAGAATGTCGCTGTCATTATCAGGATATAGCTAACCATGGCTACAATAGCTACTTGATCCTGCTAAGTCGGCAGGGCAAGGTGGTAGGACATCCCTTTTCCATTGAATGCGAACGTGTCCTACCTGCTGACGTTGCTAACGACCATTTCAGCGCTTGGCCAAATGGTTCACCACATTATCACCTAAGGACAAGGCGAAGATCGTCAAGGACGTCTCTCAGCTGGTCCTCGCCCGACGAACTCGCATGTGCAATTTCCTCGAATACAAAGGTTGGTCCAACCCCTATTCTCCACCAGGATATTGAGAAGCGAAGTTGCTCACAAGACATATCATATAGACACCAAGATTGTCTACCGCCGTTACGCCTCCCTATTCTTCATCGCCGGTTGCTCCTCCGATGATAACGAATTAATCACTCTCGAGATAATCCATCGATATGTTGAACAAATGGACAAATACTACGGCAACGTTTGCGAACTCGACATCATATTCTCTTTTACCAAGGCATACTACATATTGGACGAGATATTATTAGCAGGGGAACTCCAGGAAAGCAGCAAGAAGAACGTTCTGCGGTGTATAAATCAGCAAGATTCTCTTGAGGATATGGAGGTGAGTCACCCATCTGGGATTTTATCATTGTTACTGCTACTACTTCGGCCGACAACTCACGCGACCCGCGCGAATATCCAACACATTTCTTTGGTGATCCTCAGACCACTGACATGCAAATTCTACTGTTCAGGTCGAGGACGAGGTGACGAAAATCATGTAACAAATGATAATGTATTGTTCCCGAGACGGGGTAACAGTCCAAAAGAATATGGTCTTCTATACAGGCACGGCGCTACAGGTTTCAACGGGATAACTTCATCAGTCAGACACTTTGCATTTGGGAGTATGCTTATATTCTATTGTCTTTACAGGTCACTGAAGAAATCGAGGCCGCTCTGAAAGAAGCCGGGATTATGTGATCGAAGCTGCAAAATCGACAATATTGGAAGAGCTGTGTTTCAACTTTCAACTGTTTGAATGTAAGACTTTGGCTTGTTTGAAGTGACACTGTTCATATATTTTTTCTTTTCGTGGTCGAGCATTCCTCTCGAAGTCTTTTATTACCAGTCCAGCCGGCAATTCCCAAGGATCGGACCTCTCCCGGTATATGATCTCATACTTTTATCAACCAATCCGCCGAGAGAAACGATGCACAAACGAACGAGCGATATTCGAACACATGGGATGCATTCAGACAGTTTATTAGCGCGCGTCTATGATTGAAGGGATGATTACATGAAGGATGTTCCATCATTGTCGTCCTACTAGGTAGGTAAGGTATGTTTCTTTAAAAGAGCACCGTTGATGCTCGTGGCACCTTAACGTTATCTCATTCGTTTAAGGCTATTGATCGGCCTTTGACTTATGGTGTGGTGGGAGCCCTCGTTTGCCGGCCTAGCAGCATCAAGCGTCCGCCGTATCTTCTAGCCTACAAGTCTACTACAAGTCTACAAGATGATACGCCTATCAATCCAACCTATCAAGCCACTTCCCTCTAGAGCTCGATAGTTTCCCCCTTTACCCCTGTGACCGGATTCGAGAATACAAGGAAATCGGCAAACATCCGGCTTCCCGGCTTTCTTACGTCTTTACCTTCTGGGGTCCTGAGGTCTTGGGGGTCTTGGGACTTAGTTCCCCCTTGTCAGCAGTGACTTTACGCTACAGTCAGACAACGCAGAACCGCTGCACCACTGCACCACTGCACCGCTGAACGCAAAACACCTGATCACAGCCAACACATCCACAATCCCATAATGCTCCAACTAAGATCTATGGATCGCACCCTCGGAACTTATCTCCTTACAACTCCCCCAAAGCTTCAATTCGTCATTCAATCACAACGTCACAACGCCACCAATTATATTCCATACTAGTTAAGCTCGTATTGTTATGATGTCTTGCTCTCCTTGCGCCTACTAGACGAAATATCGTCTAGTTTATTCTACCCGAATCAATTCAGCAGGGATTGAAGTGCATCGTCTTTATCAGCTCCGAGCGAGCTGCACCGACACCGCGCCCACATCGTCAGGACTACATTCATCCATTATCAGTAACTTCGTGACTCCAAAGCCAGGTGCTACAGATTGGTTTCCCTACCCGATCCCAGTCGTCTTTACGATCATTCATATCTAAATATTACTTCCTTTTTGTTCGCAGCATCGCTGTACTTTGTTTCTTTGATCTACACCTCTAGTTCATCCAGCTTTCCCAGCTTCCTACACCGCTTCGCTCTACATCATTGCGCCATCGCGTCCTATGATATCTTTGCAGAAACTGTTGCGAAATCATCACAGACGTAAAGATGAAGGTAAGTAGACATATTCCATGATATTAAATATCTTAGGGGTCGTGCCGGAATGACTGGCGGCTCTTTTATTGACCCTCATCTCCTCGTACCGCAGTTCCTCCCTCTTCGCGATTTCGACGTCATCAACTCCGCGCTGAATTTCAGCACGGCCGAATGCCGCGTTAAGGGATCGTGCGACCTGTACACCACGAAAGCCGCCGGCGGAGACAAGAAACTTTACAAGTCGATCGAGAATTCCCTTGAGGCTCAACATGCCGCGCTCGAGAAGTTCGGCGCATCATTATCACCGCCGCAACGAAAGGAGATGGCCGCGTCACTCAACTTGTCTCGCTCCAGTCCCTTCGGCAATCTTAGCGAAGTCTCGAGCCGTCGCACTTTCGCTTACCTCATTGCGACATTGAACGCGAGCCATCCCGATTACGACTTCTCCCACGTCTTGCGACCAACCGACTTCCGCCGCGAGCGCAACCTACAATACGTTATGGCTAACATCGACAATACGTTGCATAGTGTGCGCCCTATTGCTACTACTCTTCTGTCACCTGATGCGTCTTCATCGTACCGTTCCTACGGTAGCTCACCCGCGGCCAATGTCGGCATCGGAAGTGATGCGATTAGCAATCCTGTTTGGAGCCCCGGCATGTGGACCATGATTGACAAGGAGATGACGCTGCGAGACTGCACCGTGTTCTCGTACCAACCGATCGAGGATCCGTTCGACGGCGACGAAGCCGCCATATGGCGCATGCACTACTTCTTTTTCAACAAGAACAGAAAGCGAGTCGCTTATCTCTACGTTAGGGGCCTACCGATACTCATGAACTCGCCCGCCCTCGCGCCCCACCGACGCGGCAGCAACGGTCTGTCGTCGAAGCGCTACGCCGCGCCCCTGCCCGGCAGCTTGGGCGCCAACAAGCGCGCTAGGTTCTGGCTCGGCGATCAGCTCGCCAACCGCATAGTGGCAGAGGACTACGACGATGATGATGTTGAGTACGAGGACGAGATGGTCCAGTATGACTCTGACGAAGATGTCGATATTGACCCGTTGAACGACCCGTCTTCCGACGAAGAAGAGGAAAGCGATTCGTATGACGAGAGCGAGGAGAGTGAGTACGAGGACGAGCAGGTCGCTCACTCCGTTAGGGGCGTGAGTGAGGACATCGCTGCGCGGATGGAGATGTGAGGGACTGGGTGGTCCGAAGGGTTATTTTCCCGTGTCGCCGTTGTGATCGTAACATACCTTCCCCCTTTTCCCATGTTTTCCGTTGTCATTGTTCGGCGTTCGTGGGCGGGACGGCAACGGCGCAACGTGATGGGATACGAGGGGCTACGATCGGTACGGGTTACGCATATGGGTGGTTAGTGGTTCATGATGACGGACGAGTCTTCAACGACGCCGATACGGTTTGGTTGGTTGGATGTATGAGTTCTTCGGTCAGGCGTTTCGGGTGCGGCTTTTTTGTGCGGGATGGTACGATACGATACGATGCGGGTTGGTTCGGGCTGTGGTTTGTTTGTTTCCACGCTCGGTACCCTGGTTAATTGGCTCTGCTGTATTTGTCGTCCCGTTTCTCGTTGGTTGTGGGGTTAGGAGGTTCCGTCGATGCGTTCTTGTTTGTTGTTGCCAACCTTTTTTTTTTATTCTCGTCGTCTATCCTACTACCTCTCTACCTACTAAGTACGCAACTACCCTGCAAATGTTAAGCTGACCTGGCGGAAGGGAAGGGGGACGAACGAATGAACTCGGATGGATTGAAGGTTGGGGTACGGGGCTTTCGGTGTAGGGTTTTCTTTTTCTTGTATGGACTTTGCTTGCTTGTTTCCATCTTGATGCTCGATTCGCCTGCTGTGGTTTGCTGCGAGAGCTTGCTGCTAGGGCTGGCTCCGCGGACTAAGTCAAATGCCTAGGTAGGAAATACAGATTTCTACTTGTTCATGTTTTCGTGTATTCTATGAGTGTTGTGATGTGGTGTGTCTTAGTCTACCCCAGTATGTTTCTAGGTAATTCTCACGCTCCAGGGACAATATATAAGGACATAAAACTTGACATTCAAGAATGGCATATTCTAAAGGCGAGAAAGGGCCATAAGAGAAGGGAGAACAGCAGCGAAAAGCAAAACGGTATATGTCTGCTCCAAATTAACGTAGGTGAAAAGGTAAGCAATAAGAAATATGCCAAATATCTTGTACCGTAAATCAATACTCGCATCCCATATTTCAGCGGTAATGAACCAGAACCATTGAAGGTATTTTCTTGGTGTCATCGGTAAGTCGATGGCTCTTATGTATGCGGTGTAAGATCCAGGAATGGTTCGGGAGGTTTTTCGGAGGGAAAGGAATATTCTCTGTTCTCCGACCTTCAGGCCCCAATAATTAAAGAAGGGTATGGCAACATCTCTTGTATTAAGCCTGAGGCTTAATTCAAGCTTATGTTTATCATGCGGCCCTCTGATACGCAGGTAGAAGCCCCTGACATCCTCCTTACTTAGCGTACCTAATCTCAAGGACTCAGTAGTAAACATAATGTAAAGCCCTTGCTATAAGAGATAGAAGAGTACTCTAGAGGCGATGACAATTCTTTGGCTATTTAGCAACGTCATGAAGTAAAGTATACCTACCTACCTACCTAGGTATCTAGTTCGTAACTACCTATTCAGATCGTTAATCTTGAATGTGCATCGCCCTTGAGCCAGGGCCCAGAATGACCCCAAACATCTTCACTGCCAAGTAACTACCTGAAGTCTCGAACGTCTTTAGGCAAAACCTCCAATTTCTCTTCGCCTCGTTCCAACTCTCGAAAATCGGCATCAGAATTATAACAACTGTCCCCTCTCAGAAAGAAAAGTATCAAAAGTCTCATCCCGTTGAGTAGCCATCAGAGTATCCAATTTACAGCCATTTAGCTCAACTTCAATTTGCACTCAACAAGGCTTGCAGGGTGATTCGAGGTTCGACCGTTCCTAGCAAGGATCTTCCAAATAAAATCCATTCTAGAGACTTGTGAAATCCTTCCATGTCCCAATAATGCTTTTCTTTCCTGGTTTGGGCTGGTAGCGTTCCGTACAAGACGTTTGGGCTTGCAGCAAGGGAACGCTGATAGCTATTGCCCCTGAAACAGTGAAGAGGTTGATTTCCAATGAATTAACCTCGCATGTCTCGCAACGTATCCCGCCCTGTGTGTCTACCTTGATTGAAATCTTCGACATCAAGTCATTCTTATTCTCCGCCTTGAATAGCAAGCAAAGGTCGAAGACTACCATTGGCCCATCTCCAGGATTGATAGAATCGGGGAATACTTGCTGTGCGGTAGATATCAAATGTTTCTTCTTTTCACCCTCCAAGGGATACCAGTCTTGGTTGACATCATGTCCCAGTAGGTTCAAGATCTCTCGAAATACGGGCAGGCCCTTCACATAGCGTAGAAAGGCATCAATACGTATGTACCCGGGAAGAACGCTTCCAGGAAATACGGCCCAGAAACATTCATCTTTACTGGCGGTTTGTTGAGTTGGGAACGGTGTGGGAGTCGCGCCTGGATATGATTTGATTGCGAATTGATGGAACACGGGGCTAGCCTTATAGACTTGTTGAAGTATCTGCTCCATGGCCAGGGGCCCAAGATAGACACCAGAGAGAGAAATTGTCAGCTTTCTAACTTGGTGTCGATGGTCTGTCCCGTTGGACTTAGGTTGTGTCACTGGAATGTATGTTACGATATCGATATGCGATCTTTCGGAGGCCTTTTCCATAAGCGGCAAGCCAACATGCTCTAGGCATGGTCTGGTTAGATCTGCTCTTGGAGTAAGGTGTATTACTCCGCCCGATAATTCTGTTTAAAATCAGCAAGACTTTATTGAATGAAGTTGGCCACTGATCAAACCTGCGGGGAGCAATGGTTCGGGCTCTCTGCTATTTTTATCCCAGTCCCATTTCGAAACCCATTTTTTCCACGTACGTGAGCTTCCTCGCATGTCAGCATTGAGACCTACCTATGTCAAATGCCGTTGGGTATAGGACTTACCCAGCTTCAAAACCTGTTTCTGCCTTGATCTTCTCTATGGTGTCCCCAAGGGTACAGTCTTCCATAACATAATATAGGTGGGCTCTAGGCTTGATCTCCTCCCATTCTTGGTCAGTATGAGTATGGGGCTGCTGTTGCGTCCCTGCCCTCGGAAATACATGTTCGCTGCCGTCTGACTGGGAAGGGCCACGCGGTTGTCGGCGTCTTTCGCGAGACGACATGAGCTGCATTTTCTCCATCGTAAGAGAATTTCGTTCTTGGTTGAAAGGAGTGCGAGAAATGAATTTTAGATATTAAATGTATAAGTAAACTACGATCTAATAGGTTTAATTGACCTTATGAGGTGATGTGGTCCGTGTCCCACTTGACCCGTGGCTGGACCCACAGGGCAACCCCGCCCGACTACCCATCCCACCTTTTTTCCGGGGTCAACCAATCAGGTCGTAGACATTCAGCCCTTATGCGAAATACCAGTGAACAGGGTCCCAGCTAAGTAATTACGTCCCACGACTGGAAGAAAATGGCAGATTTCGATCCTAATTAACACAGGTTCAAAGGTCCTTAGACGGGTGCAACCAGGTTCATTATAATTGTATAATTGAAGCGAATGAGTTGATCCCAATTATAAGAGCATGCGAGCCGTATTGATGAAGTTATGGTGGATTGAAATGAGGGTATTTCGCATAAGGGCTGAATGTCTACGATCTGATTGGTTGACCCCGGAAAAAAGTAGGAGGGTATCAAAATGGGGGTTGCCCAGATAACGATGCTCCTTTCTATCAACATCAAGGAAATGAGCCCCTATGTACATGAGAACATATATACATCTTTGATGCCATGCAAGTAATGATACAAAACGAATGAAACCCGCTAGTAGTCGGCCGAGCTGAAACTCCACATCGGTAGAGAACTCCATGCAACGACTAAGAGCTACCTTTGATCCTTCTTTCCCTCCAAGTTTTTGTCGATCCCGATGTGAATATGCGCCGGGGAAATTTCTAATCGCGTTAGTATGGTGCTTGATGGTTGCTTGCGGGTGCGCAAAGGTAGGTAGGAAGAACGGAATAGATGCAAGTACTCACATTTTTGGTGCTGGGCGTTGGCGTGCTGGTGGATCAGCGTTTGCATCTGCTGCACCTGGGCGCTGGCTGCGCCCTTTGACGGGGCTACTTGGGCGTTGACGACCTGGACGAAGCCGTACTTGGACAGACCGGCCTGATAGGCGCCGCCGGACCAGGTGTGCATCTGTTGCACAATGATCGGGGCCAATTCGTCGGCGATTTCGGCGTTCTTGGAAGTGCGGGCGACCTTCTTGCCGTCGTGGTACTTGGCGCTGTAGTTGATGCGGGCGGCTAGCACATCAGTGGCGAGGAGGAGGAAAGCAAAGAAGATGACCTTGAGGTTGAACATTTTGATGGATTTTGCTGGTGATAAGAATGAGAGTTTGGGAGTTGGTTGAGATGAAGTTGTGGGTTATTGTTGATGTTTCTAGAGTAAACTCTGTAGATTGTTGAAGGTGTTGAAGATGTGGCTATGAATGTTGTGAGTGTTGTGATGAGTGTTCTGTTAATTGCCTTTACTCTGGATATCTCGGTAGTTTATATAGTTTTCTATCTTCTACTTTGAAGCCATCTTCTTTTGAAATGATCCTAGAGTCACGCCCTGGTTCAGTTCTCATGCCCCATTGAGCCCTCGTCCAAGGGGAATCCCATGAACATATTCCCACCTTGCTTGGGGATGTCACACCATGGGAAAATCCTTTGGGTTGGAATCTACGCCGTAGTACAACTCTAGTGAAAGACTATGGAGACACCAAAACCAAGATGAAGTTGGAAATATAGTGGGTGCATGAAGGGGGCTGAATTACATCTATAGCCAATATCCTTTTGGCAGGTGCTAAAGGTTCCCTCTAGTCATTCCATGTGCATTTTACTGCCACAGTCTATGATAATAGACTAGGTCATTCTCAAATTGACAACATTGACAGGGACCCATGAGCGTCTAGGCACGAGGAAACATTGGTTGATGGCGGATTTACTTCCGTGACCCTTGGAATACATTGGGGTATACATGAGGCTTGCTGTTAGATATTAATCATCAGCACCGGAGCTGAAGATCTATAATAGTAACATTCGGTAATCTACTTAACGTTACATGAACTAGCCGACTGCTATCTTGCCGTGCCTCGAGGATCGGGTCGCGTACCTAGGTAGTTAGGGGGTCTCAACCGGTTGCCACTTGCCAAAATAGAGAGAAGTCGGTTGTAAGGCGCCCTTCTAAATGAATTACGAGTAGGATTTTAGCTGAGCGCTTAACTTCCATCTCAATGTCATTATAGACTATTTAGATATATCTAAACCGAAAAAAGTCGTGAGAACGGGTTGTAAACTTGGTAGAGACCTGGAGACAGGGAGACTAAGTGCTCAGTATAGAATAAAGGTCCATATATTGAAGACTATGCCCATAACGGGCAGCTACTGATAATTATAGTTAACTCAAAACTTGGGAAGACCTCACTAAACAGGATTTAAGCATTGTTTATTGTGAAATTGACCAATCATGTTAATTCGTTCAGACCTAGTGCCTAAAAAGCCACGATGTAGGATGAGACATGGTAGATTACAGGGGAGTAGGCCGGATCATACCGAAGAAGCTAGCACATTTAGGGATGATTGCTTAGGTGGTTTAGGGCCTACTACAGTACCTATCTAGGTACCTACTAGGTAATAATTATGTTCACTATTTTACTCTTACCTACCAATCTTCATTTTATTTGATTTTTCCAAAAATTGGAGTGAATTATGTTTTTCACCTTAGGTACCTGAGACACCCCCCCAATTTAGAACCTCATAGACATTCGGTAGGTAATATGGTTTAATGTTGACTGTTGCTCCTTCCCTAATGCAAGGGGCATTGAATGTTAAATTCAACGACCTGTGCCTCACCCCCGCTTCCGGGTCCCCACATCTAGGGAGGCATAACCGGAGGGCAATCGCTCCCGTCGATCGAGACTACCCCGGTAATCTAGTAACCTTACAACATCGAACCCAAAAGAAATCTAGTAGTATACCTACTAGGTATCTAAGCAGGTAGATGAGATGAAATATATCCGGGGAACGTCTAGCTAGCCATTCCTTCTCTTATTTTAGATTTCGCCTGATCCCTTTCCAGTCGTCTGATCCTCCACTTTAATTGCTCGCTATGCATCACCCGTTTCAGCAGAACCCGAAGATCGACCAAGTCTCGCCAACACCACCATTACATCATTTATAACCGAGATTCGACACTTTTGCTAGAGTGAACATTATTAGAAAGGCATTTTATTGAATTAGTCGAATCCCGACAGTCCACTCAAAGCTTTCCTCTCATTTCCTTCATTCCATTCGCACTCTTTCTCATCCCGCACATGTTTAGACATGAACCACACATCCCTAAGATCATGACAGAAACAGAAACGGAATCATCTGTCTTTCACCCTTTCTTCTCTAACCTCCCCCCTGAGCTACGCGATCAGATATGGCATGACGCTCTTCCCAGCGAATTTGGGCCAGCTCTATTCATTTACAGAAAAGGATTCTGGCGTCCCCGACGCCTGACAGAATCTGATGAGGGATTCGACCCTTCCAACGATGAGCACAACCTCAACTTCGAGTTTCGATACGACCTATTAGATGATGTCCAATTCGAGCTACCACTCGCCTTCGTCAACCGCGAGGCCCGCAGCATCGCCCTAGAATGGGTCCGTGAGCAAGGCATCAAGATGCGGCCCCGCGGGAACAAAAAGTACCCTCTTTTTCAGCGCCCCTTCGATACAGCTCGCGACGCACTATTCGTGCCTCTTGAGAAATGGGACGAGTTTCGCTGCGAGCCTGACGATCGGCTGTGGGAGCCGGATCTCTATGGGCAGCTTGTCAGCATTGAAACGGACCCGACGCGCATTGCTATACCGGAAGCGCTGTTCGGTAAGGAAGACACCCTGATATCGGAGATGTTCCGATACTTCTATCATATGGAAGTACTACTTGTTATTGTCGGTGAGCAGCCGACTCCGCTGCCTGTGGATGAAACGCAGCGATGGGAATTTGAGAGCGTGCCGGGAGGGGCGTTCTTCTGGGATAGCGAGAATGGGTGGGCTGAAAATGAGGATGCAGAGAATACTGCCGAGGACAACCCGCACAGGTTGACGGATGCGATCATGCAGGAGCTAGACGACGCACTCCCCCAGAATGACATTACCAACTTCGAGATCAGGCATGTAATTACGGTTAGAAGGTAGATGGAACTTACCAAGTTAGCTTATATAATAGTTGGGTTCGTGGATGGCGCTTAAAATATACTTGGATAAGGTACCTGATAGAGACAACTACATAGTGAAGTGCATGTAAGACTAAGGCGTTCCCCCCAACACATTGTGGATAATACCGAATCTTCAGTACTTATCAAAGAAAACCTCAAGACCCAAATACAATGAGCGGAATAGAAGCTGTCCATACTTACCTAAGTAGATTTTGAATTAAAGGGTTTACTGAGGCATACTCGCGAGCGACGTAAACGCTCTGGCCGTTAACACTTTTTTATGTCGCTAGCAAGCACTCGAAGTTGAGAGGACTCCTCATCGAGTGATGGCATGGCACCTTGGGTGAATTTCTGCAGATAGAATAAAACGTGAAAAACTTTTAACAAGTAATGCAAATAGTGGTCATTCTAATAAAATCCAGCACAGCGAAGGAAACCTAGGATCACCATTTGCGCTAATCCAAGAATTAGTTGTGAACCTTGGAAGTCGTCCTCGAAAAGGTTCAGCGCGATTGGTTCGTGGAGAATCTCATTTCCAACACGATAGACACAAACACAATGCTACTATGTCGCGTTTACTCGTATATTCGAATATAAGTCGTGAAAGTTTGGGTGGGAAGTATTGCACGAGCATTCCATTTCTAGGCTGGTAGATATACAATATCTGGAGGTTCACTTTCCGGTATTCTAGAAGATTTAATCGTTTGGCCGTAGCCTGACCTCCGCTCAGCCTACCTACTACCTAGGTAGGTACCTATGTAGACTGTACATGTGATTGGCGGCAAGGATTCTTCAGCTGTGGAATATGTTTCCTATCACATAGACACGCCGTCAGCCCCGCACACATATATTTGCCAACCAACCCATAACTCGACTTCATCTTCCTACTATCCAGCTTCCCTGATACGAGTGACTTGACTGACGACTATCCCCTTTCCCGCTTGAGTCGGGGTGCCCGCCATGCCGGGAAGAGCGATATCTAACACAGCATCTGATGCCGCACCTAGCGTGCAGCGTATCGGGTTTACACAGCTTTCGAGCCGTAATCCTCTAAGTGGATCACACGAAGCCAAGTATGCAAGACTAACCTACATCACTCTTTCATATTATTATACGCCCCTCGCATCATTCTAATCGGAATATCTCAGCATAATCCTCGTGCATGGCCTAAGAGGCCATCCACAGACGACATGGGAAGCAACTCAGTCCAGGAAAGACGAAAGTGCCACAGCCCCAAAGACACGAAATTTCTTCAAGCGACTTTCTCGCCATATACATTCAGCACCGGCTCATAATGGCGCCGACGATAACCACGACGAGTCGAATAATGCAGGCCCGTCAGGAAAACACAAGGTGTTCTGGCCACGAGACTACCTTATCGAGGATCTACCCGAAGCGAACGTGTGGACATATGGGTATAATGCCGACGTGATTGGTGGTCTGTTCCAAGCGAATAATCAGAACAGCGTATCGCAACACGGTAAAGACCTCCAGGTTAAGATCGAGCGCGAGCTCAAGGGGGAGGTGAGATAGTATCCCGAATCGCAGCAAAATTACACGGCGTAGATAAGCGGACTGATGATTTTAGGGGTTCCAAGGACCAATTATCTTTGTCGCGCATAGTCTTGGCGGAATCGTCGTTAAAGATGTAGGCTCTGCCCATAGAAAGGAAGGTAAGAGATATTCAAGCTAACAAGGAATAGGCCATACGTAGATCAGAATTCTGTCGGGCTCAGACAAAGTTGATTATTTTCCTTGGAACGCCTCACCAAGGTAGTTCATATGCCGGATGGGGCGCCATCGCATCCAACCTAGCTGGTCTCGCCTTACAAGACACGAACAAGCGAATCGTCAAGACACTCGAAGTCAACAGTGAGGTCCTGGATAATATCCAGGAAGAATTCCTGCGGGTCGTCCCTGACGCGGATATCCGGATCCACTCATTTCAAGAGGCAAGGGGTATATCAGGCGTGAAAGGGCTACACGGCAAAGTATATCCTACCATATATCTACGTACCGAATATGCGCTATCTGACAATCTATCCTGTCATTAGGTAGTAGATAATTCCTCGTCGAAAGTGGGACTGCCACAGTTCGAAATCGTCGAAAGTATAGATGCGGACCATATGCAGATGGCAAGGTGCGACAATAAGACAGATCCACCCTATAGTGTTCTCTCGAAGGTCATCCGGCAATTCATTCGGGACAATTTAGCACGCGGGGGTGCGAACAGTGCTGAAAGATTGATGATGAATAGAGAACCGCTAGGTAAGGGCAAAGGGCACCAGAATAGTTAGTATATTTAAACGATGATTGGTCCGTCATCTACGTCGTTGACATGCATCAAGGTGTCGTTACGAAACCATGCTATTCGATCCCACTTCCCAGGAATCATCGGTTCACCGGACGAAGCGATATTCTAAGCCAACTCCAAGAAAAGTTCATCATCCAAAAGGAATGCCGAAAGGTAGCTATCGTCGGTCTCGGTGGTGTAGGGAAGACTCAAGTGGCCCTGAAGTGGGCGTACTGGATGAAGGATAATCTGCCCGACTATTCGGTCCTCTGGGTGCCAGCGCAGAACGACGTAAGTTTCGAGCAAGCGTACACGGAGATAGCAAAGCAGCTTTCTATTCGCAGTGAGAAAGGAGAAGACTTGAAAGAGTTAGTACAGCGTTACCTTGACTCAGAGGCGGCCGGAAAATGGCTCCTGATCGTCGACAATGCGGATGATTACGACGACTTCTTTGGACCCCCTACCAGCCCTGGCGGCCTGAACAAATACCTGCCTAAAAATGATAACGGTCTGATCCTTTTTACCACTCGATCGAGAGACGTAGCCATAGCTGCGACAGGAAGTGACGTGATCGATCTGCATAAGATGAGTCCAGAAGAGGCAACGAATTTCCTAGAGAAGACACTCATTCGGAAGCAGCTTCTTCAGAACAAGATAATTGTCAAAGAGCTCCTTGAGGAACTCACATATCTTCCTCTTGCTATTATGCAGGCAGCTGCATATATAGATCGGAACCAGATATCAATCGAAAAGTACCTGGGTTTTCTGCGAGGGACAGAACAGACCATGGTCGGGCTACTGAGTCGTGAGTTCCATGACGAAACTCGGTACCCGGGCTCGCAAAACGCAATAGCAACTACGTGGCTTGTATCTATGGAGCAGATCCAGAAGTCGGATAGCACAGCTGCGGAATTACTCTCGTTCCTCTCATGTATCGAGCCGAAAGCTATACCACAATCCCTTCTACCTATGCCACAGTCGGAGGAAACCGAACATGCGATTGGTACCCTTCGTGGATATTCTTTTCTGGTCAAACGAGGAAACGACGACATATTTGACATGCATAGCCTGGTGCATGTGGCAACGCGCCTGTGGATTCGTGAGAACCACCGCACACAAGAAGTCGTAGTACAGGCACTTGACTACATTGAAGGGATCTTCCCGTCGGAAGATCCCGAGAACCGTGAGCTGTGGCAAATATTCCTACCACATGCATTGAGTGTGCTGGAAGGAAGCAAGGAATATCAAATAGAGAAAAGATACGATTTATTATTTAGTGTTGGTGGATGCCTTTATAAGGATAGGCGATTCAAAGAGGCAGTTAAGGCTTTGGAAGAGGCCTATGTGTGGAAAAAAAAGCATACTGCTCCGGACGCCCCTTCCCAACTTATATTAGAACACTGGTTAGCAAGCGCATGCCTTGACAACAGGCAGATTAAAGAAGCGATTGAAATACTCGAACATGTTGTGGCTATTAAAAAAGATATATTAGCGGAGGAGGACAACTCTCGACTAGCTTCAGAACACGAGCTGGCAAGAGCATACCTCGACAACAGACAGATTATAAAAGGGATCGAAATACTCGAACATGTTGTGACTATTCGAAGAAAGATATTGACAGAAGATGATGACGATCGACTGTTGTCAGAACACATGCTGGCAAGCGCATACCTTGAAAACAATCAGATTAAGGAGGCAATTGAGATATCTGAGCACGTTGTAGCTATTCGAAGAAAGAAATTGACTGAAGAGGATCATGAACGACTAACGTCAGAACACGAGCTGGCAAGAGCATACCTCGAAAACAATCAGATTAAAGAGGCAATTAAGATATTTGAGCGCGTTGTAACTATTCGAAGAAATATATTGGCAGGAGAGGACAACGCTCTACTAGCGTCAGAACACGAGCTGGCAAGAGCATACCTTAGCGATAAACGGATTAAAGAAGCGATCGAGATATCTGAGCACGTTGTAGCTTTTCGAAAAAAGATATCAACAGAAGATGATCATGTACGACTGATGTCAGAACACGACCTGGCAGCTGCATACCTCGAAAACAAACAGATTAAAGAATCGATCGAAATACTCGAGCATGTCGTTGCTACCAAAGCAAATGTACTCGACGAGGACGATTATAGTAGGATAAATTCACAAGCATTACTTGCCGAGGCGTATGATATGTTCCATGAGGATCCCGTGCCGGAAACACACACCGCGACGAAGAACACAAGCTCAAGGCCGTATTGCTAGGTACCTAGGTGTTAATACAAGATGGACTTACCTAGGTAGTTAGTACGTTTGAATTATCTGTGTATTATACAAGGTCAAATTAGGTACTTGTCTGACCCAACTCCTAGCTGCTAGAGCTAATAAAGACGCCATGGTCGCTTCTGAATCACGGCAACTCACGTGCTTAAGTTTCATCTTGTCAGCTCGGACTCCAGTAGGGAAGTCTCTCCTGGCTCGAGTGTCGGTTTCGCGAAATCACATAGCTGTTTTAGGAGCCCACTGGAGATCCCTGTGTACACCCGCGCGGCCCCGGCGATAGCGACGATGCTGAGGTCCGCGAACATGGCTGTGTAGCTGAGGCCGAATCCGATCTCGTATCCGGGGATTATGTTCTAAGCATTTCCACTTTCTACAATAGGTAGCATTTGTTGTTAGAGCTTTTACACTCTTAAACCTTAGTCTTTGGTTTTATGTTTGTTTTTGGTAGTATTAGCTATGAGTGGCTCCATGAGACATAATCAGCAAAAGTGTTTGGTATCTTAGTATTTGTTTCGGTTGTAGTTGAGACATGAGTCCTTCACACGTACACATTTTCGAAAAGTCTACTCACAGGTGGGCGCTTATATGTGTACATATCATGACTGTTTGGGACTTGAGTGTCAAAGTACCCGCAATAGGTTATATGATTCATTAGGATGGATGTCTAGGCATGATATAAATATCCTACCCGGACTAAGGTTAATCGCGGGCGTACATATATTTCAAATCTCAACTCTACTAAACTATCTTCCACACATATGCCCCTTGGCAACTCCTATACTTCTATTAGATACACAGACACATGAACCTCAATGCCAAAATTGGTAAATTGTTTCGCTTCCCGTAAGATGAGTTCATCGTTAAGTTCGTTGGGAGACAATAGTGCACACGAAAGCAAGAACAGGTAAGCAAGGCCCCTTTATGATTCTTCTTTCTTAGTAGAAGATAGTATAGCTAGTTCTAACAACCATACTACTAGTGACTCATCGAACGGCGGTAATGTTGGTGTCTCGGAAAATAAAGTCAGTGGCAACGACGATATCCCAAACGATGGGTTCAGACTTCCTCCCTCAATGGAAGACCCGGAGGATGATAGTGGATATGATACTGACTACGGAAGGATATCCAGGGGAAGTTCATGACCTAGGTATGGAATTATAATGATGCATGTCATTTGGTCGGACTGCGTATGTACCTCCTGGTTGTTTTAAGGAATATTTTTACAAGATTATTCTTTAAAAGGTTAACTACATTATGCAGAGTCAACCGATAATAGAATGAAATGTAGCTAAAATACTTGGATGTTAAGCAAAAGCCCGTAGACTATATTATTAACACTATGCGGCCCTTGATTACTAATAGGGGCTAATGGTAGGGGGATGCAATCGGTGATCCTCGTAGGCCTTTCAAAGATCCCTTCTGCTTCCACTACTTCGGTTTCTATCGCTGAATATTGATTTCTATCAAGTCGTTGTTCCAGACTCTTATCTTATCTGTTAACCCTGCCTTATGTAAGCGAGGGAGAAAAGGGGGGGACATTTTAGGTAAGCAAATTTCCGGGGAAGTCTGTAGGTACCCACTGTGGCTTCATTACGTAATCACCATTAACCCATTAAACTGTTAAACCGCGTCGCGAATTAAAAGAGTGGGTCTTACTACCTGAGCTCGCGTCACCTTACATCCCATTTTTTCTGGAGCAGGAGTTGATTGATACGTTCAGCCTTCTTTCCTTACTCCATCCCTCAGTTTTTCCTCCTTACAACTTTCAACCGCCGTCCATCTTTGCATTCATCTGTCATCTTTCGCGAACGACTTTCGGGTCAACTTCAAAGATGGCAGACATCAAGATCGATGGCAAGCTCTTCCAGGAGCGCATTAATCATTTCGTTAATGCTTGGAAGGCCGATAAACGCGCTGGAGATGCCATCTTCAATGGCGCATCCTCCATTCTCATCAATATGGGCAAAGTCGAAGAGAACCCCGATTTCCAGAAGAATAATGCTATGCACGTACGTTTCCGCGCTCTCTGCTTCCTATTTTTAACAAATTCCAAGATGTGAAGACTGACCCAAGCCTTTTCTAGTTCTGGCTACTTGGCTACGAGTTCCCTACCACTCTCATGCTCCTTACTATCGATACACTCTACGTAGTCACGACAGCCAAGAAAGGTAGCGACCATCTATCCATAAATTCCCTTCACGTATGCGACCGCGCGACTGACGATTATCTGCAGCTAAGCACTTGGAGCCTCTGAAAGGTGGAAGGTTTCCTATCGAGCTTTTAGTTCGAGGGAAGGACGCAGCGGTGAATGAGAAACATTGGACCAAGATTACCGACACCATCAGTTCTGCAGGAGTGAGTAGTTTCCGCTTTCCTTTCCTTTTGTAATTACCTATTTGATTGACATAATTCATTAGAAAAAAGTCGGTGTTATCGCCAAGGATAGGTCGGGCGGTCCCTTCGTTGATGAATGGAAAAAGATTTTCAGTGAGAAATGCAAAGATATTGAGGAGGTCGACGTGTCCACCGCCTTATCGACGGCCGCCTTATCTGTCAAAGACGAAACCGAACTACGAGCGATGCGAGCGGCGTCCAAGGCTTGCGTCGCATTGATGACACCATTCTTCTTGGACCAGATGTCTGATGTTCTTGATCAAGAGAAGAAGGTGAAGCACAGCGCACTTGCTGACAAGGTTGACCGAAAGCTCGACGATGAGAAGTGGTGGAAGACGGTTGAATTGCCGAATAAGCAGAAATTACCTTCCGACTTCGATCCTTCGTCCCTAGATTGGTACCTAGGTCCCGCTGTACAAAGTGGCGGCAAATACGACCTGAAGCTACAGACTGAACCCACGGGAGATAACCTCCACCCAGGTGTTATCATCGCCGGCATGGGTCTCCGATACAAGTCTTACTGTTCTTCGATCGCGCGAACCTACTTGGTCGACCCAAACAAGACGCAAGAAAACACCTACAAGTTTCTCTATACCGTCCACAACTTGGTTTTGAAAGAGATAAGAGATGGCGTGGCGGCCAAGGATGTTTACAGCAAGGGTATGAGCTATATCAAATCCAAGAAGCCCGAATTGGAGAAGCATTTTCTCAAGAATGTCGGAGCAGGCATCGGCATTGAGAGCAAGGACCCTACATTGCTACTGAGTGCCAAGAACCCACGCACTTTGAAAGATGGCATGACGCTGTGCATAACAACTGGCTTCACTGACATAGAGAACCCGTCGCCGAAAGATAAGTTTAGCAAGACTTACTCCCTCGTCCTTACCGACACTATCCGAGTGACCAACAGCGACCCAGTCGTATTTACCGGAGACGCCCCTAGCGACCTCGATGCGACCTCGTTCTTCTTCAAGGATGATGAGGAGATGCAGCCCACTCCGAAGAAGGAGAAGAAGGATTCCCGCGTGGGCGCCGTAGCTACCAAGAATATCACTAGCACCAGACTAAGGTCCGAGCGTACTACTCAAGTAGATGAGGACCAAGAGAAGAGACGTAGGGAGCACCAGAAAGAGCTTGCTGCTAAGAAGCAGAAGGAAGGAATGGCTCGGTTTGCCGAGTCTACCGGGGGACCAGATGGTGCTGAGGTGAAGAAGTTCAAGAAGTTCGAGTCGTATAAGAGAGAAAACCAAATGCCTCTTAAAGTGAAGAATCTCGAGATACTAGTCGACCAGAAGAACCACACCCTCGTTCTCCCCGTCATGGGCCGACCCGTGCCTTTCCATATTCATACCATCAAGAACGCCAGCAAGAATGACGAAGGCGAGTGGTCATATCTGCGGATCAATTTCCTTTCTCCTGGTCAGGGAGTAGGCAGGAAGGATGATCAGCCGTTTGAGGATGCTTCGGCGCAGTTTGTTAGGAGCCTGACCTTCCGCTCCCGTGACGGTGATCGGTACGAGGAAATTGCGGCGCAAATCTCTTCCATGAAGAAGGAAGCTACCAAGAAGGAGCAAGAAAAGAAGGATATGGAAGATGTTGTTGAGCAGGAGAAGCTGATCGAAATAAGAAGTGAGTCCGCCTATGGTTCCAGAATGATCCCGTACTAACCTAGCTATAGATCGACGCCCTCCTGTCATGGACAACGTATTCATACGTCCCGCAATGGAAGGCAAACGTGTTCCCGGAAAGGTAGAAATTCACCAGAATGGTATTCGATATCAATCGCCCCTTAACACCCAGCAGAGGGTCGACGTACTGTTCTCCAACATTCGCCACCTTTTCTTCCAGCCTTGCGCTCACGAGCTTATCGTGATCATTCATCTGCACCTGAAAGACCCTATCATCATTGGCAACAAGAAGAAGACCAAGGATGTACAGTTTTACCGGGAAGCTACAGATATTCAATTCGACGAGACTGGTAACCGAAAGCGAAAGTATCGTCATGGGGACGAAGATGAGTTTGAACAGGAACAGGAAGACCGCCGACATAGGGCAGAGCTCGATCGTCAATTCAAGAGTTTCGCTGACAAAATTGCTGAGGCGGGTAAGAATGAGGGCGTCGAGGTCGACATGCCGCTTAGAGAGCTCGGGTTCAACGGCGTCCCATTCCGAAGCAATGTCACGATTCAACCTTCTACAGATTGTCTCATTCAGCTCACCGAGCCGCCTTTCCTGGTCATCACTTTGGACGATATTGAAATTGCTCACCTGGAACGTGTGCAATTTGGCTTGAAGAACTTCGATCTTGTGTTCGTGTTCAAGGATTTCACTCGAGCTCCGGCTCATATCAACACAATTCCTGTTGAGTCCTTAGAAGATGTCAAGGAATGGCTAGACTCGAGTGATATCCCATTTACCGAAGGTCCTTTGAATTTGAACTGGCCTACGATCATGAAAACCGTCACTGCTGATACCCACCAGTTCTTCTCCGACGGAGGCTGGTCTTTCCTTCAAAATGAAAGTGATGACGAAGACGACCAAGAAGAAGAGGAGGAATCCAACTTCGAAATTGATGAGTCTGATCTTGAGGAAGCCAGCGAATCCAGCGAAGATGACTCGGACTTTGATAGCAACGCGTCCGACGAAGCTAGCGAAGAGGGTTCGGATGAGGATGACGAAGGTGAAGATTGGGACGAGCTTGAGAAGAAGGCGTCACGAAAGGATCGCGAGAGGGGTGGTTCCGATGACGAAGACCGCGGCCACAGCAAAAAAAACAATAAGAAGCGACACCGCTAGACGCCGCTACAAGAGTTTATGGAACTTGTCTTAGGATAAGGGTCTGAACCCCGAATTGCTCGGCCTGGAATTTTACTAGTTAATGGGTCCATTAGGAGTTGAAGGCAGTGCCGTATCCACACCCACCTCGTTGAGCCACCGATTCCTGAATTGCGAGCTTTCAATTTGCCGCCTCGGGACGGGGTTGGGGTTAGTCGGACGAAGTGTAAGGCCTTTTTTAGTTACTTTAGCTGAATAGCTATGGGTTGAGCTCAAGGTTGTACTGGTAATGAAAATGAATTCGATGGATTTTCACAATTCAAGCGGTCCCCAATATGTGCAATGCGTTACTCAGATAACTCCAAAGATTTGGCCTGACTCTGTCTCGGTAATCTTGATTCATATCTAGGCAAGGGCTTATCATTTACATGTGTGGGCCAGAAGTTTCGCATAAGATGATCTAGGGTAAAGGAAAGCCAGCATATCCAAAGCTTCTCTTAGACCTGTTTAACGGGTCCTGAACCTTTTATTAGGCTTCTCAATTCCTCCAATGCTTCTTCGGTCTCTCTCTTTTTCTGGTGCTCATTCTCGTGACTTGTAATTTTATCAGAACCTTCATCCTCCTTTAACTCAGTCTCGAGAATCGTATAAACATGGCGCGCTCCAAGCTCCACGTTTTCAGCATTGGCATATGCGACGGCCGTCCCCAGAATGTTCTTAATAGTTCGACCCTGTTAGACTGGTTAGATACTCAGGATTCTCCTGCTATTTTAAGGGCAGCTTGTAAGCTAAAACTAACATTCAGATTTATTTTTCCTATGACTGAATACAACTTATCCGTCCAGGAGCTATCTGTATTCACATTTGCGTTCGTGTTGATCAGATTCTCCCAGATTTTTGACCGGGCAGTATTGGAAAGATCTGGATATGAGATTGTGACGTGAATTCGACTCTTGAATGCCTCGTCAAAGTCTTCTTTTCGATTAGTTGTGAGAAATAAGACCCCTTGGAAATACTCGATCTTTCTAAGGAATACTGATATTCAATATTAGACCACCTCCCAATACAGATACCTGGTGCGACTTACCGGCAACTACTGCATTCCTATCCATTTCCGCTGAGTTCCGCTTACATAAGAGGACATCGGCTTCATCGAGAAGCGAAACAGCATTCCATCTTTTTGTAAGGTCGAAGATATAATTCAACTTGCTTTCCAGTGATGTCACATTAGTGCTCAGCTCACCACCGGAAATAGAATACAACGGCTGCTTGAGATAGTCTGCTACACTTTCTTGAAGCTTGGTCAATAATTGTAACTTGTAACTTTCCAGGGGTCATTTACCAGCCGTCAATGTCTTGCCTAATCCAGGTTTCCTGTTATAGCAAGTAAGCGACACATAATATTAGAACTACTTGATATGGACTGACTTACCCATGTAAGAGAAAAATCAAACCCTGGCCTTTTCCAGACATGACGTCGTCGAACACAGTTGAGCTATTCCTGTGTCCCCTAACCAATGATTCAACAAGATTCTTTGTTGAAGGTTGCAGCTGGAGTGTCTCGAAAGCAACCTCGTTCCACTCCACATCTTGGAGTTCGTCACTGAGCACCCATCTCCATTGCTTCTCTTTGAGCCCAAATGCTGGGACAAGAGCGGGAAACAAGTGTTATGGACCAACCAGGTTACAGGTTGGAGCCCCACCCAGTTCGGATCGGAAGAACCCTGGGACCGATGGGGGCCCCCTGCTAGACATGGGGCCCCTGGGGCCCCTGGAAGATATGGGGCCCCCGGGGCCCCATAGTAACAAGGGGCCCTAAGGTATAAAGGTACATTATATAAGTTATATAACTTTAAATATTTTTTTAATATAAAAAAAGCAAAGTTTTTATTTTTTTTATATATAAAATTATAATAATAATTAACTTAAGTTTATAATTATTTATTAAATTTTATAAAAAATTAATTTTTAATAATATAATTAATTATTTATTATTATTTTTAAATTAAAATTTTTTAAT